>PVKC010021363.1:0-18217 GCA_004027635.1 Crocidura indochinensis | reverse complement strand
CAGTAGCAGGGTGTTTAATTTCCAGTTGTTAATGTTTTTCTTCTGTGTGGCTTTGTAGTTCACATCTAATTTCAGAGCCTTGTGGTCAGCAAAGGTAACTTGCAAGATTTCTATCCTCTTGATTTTGTGGAGGTATGTTTTATGTGTCAGCATGTAGTCTATCCTGGAGAATGACCCATGTACGTTGGAGAAGAATGTTGGGTTCTATTTTCTGGCATCAGAAGTGGGTAACTGGGAGAGGGTCTGACCTGGAAATAGAATTACTCATGGAGTCCTTTAGCCTGGAGAAGAAATACAATGAATTCCCCCTACACACTTTTCAGGTACTGAAGAGCATTAGACAGGAAGTAGATTTAGACTGTTCTCATTTTCACAGCAAAGAAGCATCCAGGAGGTTGACAGGAGTAAAATAAAGGCCCTTGCTTGGTGGGCTTTCCTTTGTTTCACCATTGAAAGCCCTCTGACCAAATCAACAGGGCAGTACCCCACTGGCTCCCTCAGTCCTATTCCTCCCTCTCCAATGCCTTACCCCAACTGATATCATGAACAGCTAGTTTTGGAGTCTTTGGAGAATGAGAAACTTTCTCAACATATGTCCAAATAACAGCCTGTGGGCTAGAGATGTTTGTTCCTTGGAATGTATAAACTCTGGGGGTTCCGCACCCCATGAGAGCTTGAGTTTGAAGAACACTTCCAATCAAGAATTTCTGACTCAGAGGATACCCACAAGTCAGAGAGTTAGGGTGGAATGGGACTTGGAAAGAAACTCAGGACCCTCAGCTCCTTTCCCATCCTGATCTCCTTGAAGGCTTTTTTCCTGGCCAGGAATTCCCCCAGTCAATCAAGTATTGAAGGCCAGATGTGGGAGTGAACTCAATGGGGTTCTGGCTGGGGCTAGCTTTTAACTAGCATCCACCCCACAGTGTCCCAGGGCCAGCAAGCACCTGCTTTCATTTCCAGCACTAGGCTCCACTCCTGGTGGCACCTGAAGCTGTGGTACCCATGTTGACCCTGACCACATGTCTGATTCTCAAGCCGTGGTAGGGCTGCCAAGGATGCTAGACCTGCTGTGTCCTGGCATTCTCAACTGGTTGCAGCTGCTCCCGTAAGGAGCAGGAGCCAGAAGGAGACCTGGGGCTCTAGCTGTGGGAGCTAAGCCTGGTTTTAATGCTGGCAACCTCTTCCTTCCTGCAGGGCTGGGGAGCCCATCCACCCTCTGCTTTTCAGCTTCTTCCACAAGAGCCTTCTGGAACTGTAGGGTTCTGATGCCTTTTAGCTGAGATGAGGCCCTGCTTCTGAGATCAGGACAGAGATTTGGGGAGTCCTTTCTCTCTATATATACTACACTCTAAGGAACCTCACACATCCTTTTTTTTTTTTTTTTTTTTTTTTTGGTTTTTGGGTCATACCCAGCAGTGCTCAGGGGTTACTCCTGGCTCCATGCTCAGAAATCGCTCCTGGCAGGCACAGGGGACCATATGGGGCACTGGGATTCAAACCGATGACCTTTTGCATGAAAGGAAAACGCCTTACCTCCATGCTATCTCCCAGGCCCCCCCTTTTTTTTTTCCTCACACATCCTTACAGCCTCCTACCTTGCCTGGTGCTAGTGGTGGTCACATTATAAGTCCAGCCCAGAACCCCCTCCCAACTCCATTCATTCATTCATTCACCTCCATCCATTCCCATCCACAGACTGAGCCCTTCTCTCTTCCTAGCTCTGACTTGGTTGCTGGATGTACAACAATGGCCTAAAAGACCATCTACTTGTTCCTTTTGGGGTATATCTACCTCTATGGCTACTTCTATGGCTGCCCTCTTCCCCAGTTCACTCCCTCCCAATGCTACCACTATTCACCCAAAGCTGAGTGCAAGACTGGGATGTCATCATTATTCCTTCATTTTTTCCTCTCTTGTGCATTATATCTACTGAACACCTGTTCTGAGTTCGGGAGAACCAATAGTGAGCAAGTACTCGAAGACCTCTTCCTTTAAGGAGGCATTCCCTCCCCATAACCTAGTCCCCATCTTCTCCATGCTTACTTTCTTTACCCCAACCTCATAGCTGGGCTTCCTTTTCTCTCCCTTGGCCCTCTCATCCCCCTTGACTACAGCAGCAAAAGAGCTTCTTAAGCTTGCAAGCCCTGTGGTTTCTTCCCTTCATTTATTAGTGCTGAGCATTTCATAATGGAAACAAGATTTGAAGTCCAACAGTCCTGGGATATGGGGCTGAGTCAGAAGCCTCAGGGGATGATACCAAAGGAGATCCACATACCTGTCCCCCATCTTTAGTGCCTGACATCCACTGTTCCCTCTTGGGAACCACAGTGGCCCTGAGTCCTTCAATGAATAAGTCCTTATCTACTGGACCTCCCTTTATTTGTTTGGGGTCTTCCCCCAAAAAAACGTTGTTTAGGGATCTGGGGACCCTCCCAAGGATACTTGGCCAAGTGGGCTGGCAGTTCAATATACGGGTCTGAGGAAGCAATGCTACCTGGACTTTGCAACACCAGGACTTGTCCAAGTCACCCTGGCAGTGTTGGTAGAGGGACCAAGGGCCACACCTGGCTATACTCAGGGGCCTCCAGGCTATGTGAGGAACTGAGGTTTGAATCCATGTCATGTAGTCTAAGCACTATACTGTCCCATCAGGCCCGAAGCCTGACTTCAAATGTCACTCACTTCCTTGAGCTCCCTCTACCCAACTCTATCTCTGTGTTGTTCTCTCTCACTGCAGCCAGTTTCTTTGGGTAATAGGACTTACCTTTCCTCATAACTGTTTATTGCCAACCTTCCTATAAGGGCACTGGGGCTTCTATCAAGATTTTATGAATGAATGAGCAGTGATGGCCCTGACCTGAGGATGCACTTAACTTCCTCCTTATTCTTTCTCAACCAAAAAAAATTAATGTATTATGATTTTTCAATTGTGCTATTATTTATATTCCAGGTTTACAAAGTTATTACCTAACCCTCACCTCTAAAGTGATTTTCTCTCATCTCCTTCCCAAGTTGCATCTCCAGCTGCCTTTTAGACCTCACTTGTAGAGCACTCCTGGGAGTCCATGGAGAATGAGGTGAATGTGCTTTACTTGACATTATGCAGAGATGCCTGGGAAATTGTCAGGATGATGAGGAGGGCAGAGAAGAAGGGAATTGTGGCTGGAAACTTTCTCTTCCTGGCAGTACTCACCTTCCCACCTAGGGCTTCAGGATGCTGTCAGATTTCCTCTCCCCCATTTGAGGGCTAGAAAGAGGAGAGCTCAAGGCCAGCTTCTCCTGGACATATTTGTATGGATCAAGAAATGTAAGAAGAGGAAGAAACAAGGGGAAAGGAAGATGCTAAGAGGATGATGAAGAGATGAAAGAAAAGAAAGGAGGCGAGGCAGGCTAAAGAGTGAGTGGGAAGAAAGAAAGAAAATCCTGACCCAGGAGTTTCTAACCAAGGAACAGGCAACTCCTCCCTGAGTGTTCTCTGAACCCTAAATCCCTTCATCCTGATCAAGGTCTCAGGTGGCCCCAGGAGGCCTCTGGTGGCCTCTTGGGCCCTCTGCTCACAGACCCAGCCACTAGGCCTACCTACCCCTGAGGAGGCCTCTGTAGGGACTAGAGCCTGAATGCCAAAGCACAACTCCTTCCCTGATACCCTTAGAGACTCTCTGAACCCCTTCTTTACACCTTAGCCCAGTGTCCAAAAATTTTCCCTTGACTTCAATGTCAGTAACCAAAGGTTCAGCACAAACAAATGTAAATATTCTTGCACACCCTCAGTCAGGAGTCCCAGAGGGATTTGGTGATATGGAGTTTGCCCTCCCCCACTCCTCCTCCCCCGGGGAAGACTGAGACCAGCCCAGGAGGCCAAGGGGCCCCCAAAGAGTTGCTTCCAGACTAGCAGTTGTCATGGTGGTCCTCCCTGGGGTGGCGGCTCTCTGTTGCCACAGTGAGCAGGTCTGTGCTGCCAGGAGCCATTACCATGCCAAGAGCAGCAAAGTCACACCTCCTCTTGTGGCCGCAGGGACTTGTCTACGTAGCTGCCCATGCCCATGTGTCTGTGCCCAACAGCACAAGAACAGGATAGACTCAGCCTCTTTCCTTCAGGGTATACTAGTGCTCGTCTCCCTCAGAAATAGAGTAGGGACCCCGTTTCTCTCAGGACCCAAATTAGAACCAGCACCCTGCTTCGAATAATGTGAGGGTTGGTGAGTAAGAAGGTTGCAGTGGCACGCCACTTTCTCCTCTGGGTCTCTCTGCTGATCTATGACAGCTGGGTTTCCCTGGGAAGGGCAGGCAAGTGAGCATACTACTCTCTGTCATTCTTGCTGGGTTCTGCTCTTTCTAGGGTATCTCACTCACAATGTTTTTTTTGGGGTCACACCCGGCAGTGCTCAGGGGTTACTCCTGGCTCCATGCTCAGAAATTGCTCCTGGCAGGCACGGGGGACCATATGGGGCACCAGGATTCGAACCGATGACCTTTTGCATGAAAGGCAAACGCCTTACCTCCATGCTATCTCCCGGGCCCCTCACAATATTTTTTTATGTGCATGCACTCACACACACACAAACTCATTCACACTCACACTCACTCATATATACACAACACAATAACACACTCATTCACATTTGCATACACACTAACAAACACACACATTCATTCACATTCACACCTACACATATTCACATCCCATTCTCTTTCCCCTTTCATTATATTCTAATGTCTGCATAGGAAAACATATTGTGTCAGTCATCCACAATCTAGTGTAAATTAGCACCAACCTATAATTTTGTTTTCCTGAACATTGGACTACTAGATCTCTCAGGACATCATAGGGGTCAAATTGGAGGCCTGGGTTCTACAGGGGCTCAAACTCTGATTAACAAGAAAATGGATCGGGTCTAGAGAGATAGCATGGAAGTAAGGCGTTTGCCTTGCATGCAGAAGGTCAGTGTTTCAAATCCCAGCAATTCTATGGTCCCCTGAGCCTACCAGGAGCAATTTCTGAGCATAGAGCCAGGAATAACCCCTGAGCACTGCCGTGTGTGACCCAAAAACAAAACAAAACAAAACAACAAGAAAATGGATCACAAAAAGGCAATCATAAACAATAGGCATACTAATTGCCTCTCTCTAGGAGACTCTCCCCTTTCTGCAATATGGTATGGAATCTTCTCCCTGGCAACTTATTCATCCCTCAAGGCCTGATCTCCTCTAAGAAACCTTTCTGGAGCTCTCCGCTGTGCTCTCATATCACCCTCTACACCCCACATTAGAATCCTTAGCACATTGATAGTTGTGTCTGCTCATTGGTGGGTGTGTCACTTACTAGTGTTTCTATTTCCAGTCCCTACTCACTGCTCAGGGGCTCAGTGATAACGGAATGAAGGAAGGAATGTGTGAGCACATAGTGAACGGACAGCTGATCAGTGCTTACTTCTGTTGTTTTCTTTGCCACTGGAGCCAACTTCGGGCTTCAGAATCTGTCCAGAATAATTCGCAACCATGCTGGGCCTCACTCTCTCCACACCACCCACCATGAATTACCCACTCTCCCACTTCCCTTGCACATACCTTTCACCAGTACCCTATCCATAGACCCCTACTTTTCTGCAGTCAGTAGGTACCCAACCCACTGGACCTTTCTTTATAGGAATAAATGGAACTGAATGGAGTTCAGTAAATTGACACTAAACTCCACCCAGAACAATCAGCTCTCATTTTTCAGGTTCTTCCTTCTCCATCTTCATCACTTTATTTTTGATGAGTTTCATCATCTTTCCAACTCCCCAAGTTCCAGAGTGTTTTCCCAGCCTATGTTCTTGGGCAAAGTTCCAATTTCATGAGAGGCAGAAGTGGGTGCTTCATAGATGCTCAGGCCATGCCCTGGATATAGACATGGGGTCCAAGTCTATGGAATGGTAATGACCCTTCCCTGCCTTCAATCAAGCTGATGAGAAGTTTAATGTACTAATCCATGCAGTGTCCTTGGAAAGCTCTGAAGCACTCCCCAATGCTGCAGTGAACTTGACTTTCTTTGGATTCTTTGTGAGTAAAATTAGCATGCGAAGGACCAGAGGTTATTGTTGTCATAGATCTTTATTTTACAGCTCATGTAGCAATACCAACAACAAATTTTGTCCCCTTACTACATACCTGTCCTCGCCACCCTCCAAAAAAAGATCCCGCTTATTTATATACCTCACCACCCTCCACAAAAAGACCCCACTTATTTATATAGGTCATGTATTCCCTTCCTGGGCTCAGATTAGTTGACCCATATGTAAATGATATAATATGGAATTTTCCAAGTAAGTATATGTCCTATGCACATAAGCATCTATAAAACTCTTATATGGTAACATATATAAATAAGGGATTCACAGAGGTCTTGATTATCTGGCTCCACCAAATATGAACTTGACAGAGATCTCATGAATGTAGATTTCAAAGGCAGAGTGTGGTCTGAACCCACTGAGATTGGCTCTGGTTTCTATGTTCCTGACACATTCTCTGATTATATGCTCCCATGGAGAGGAGCATAACAATTCTCACCTCTCCCAACCCCTCCACACAGTTCAACACCACCTCTGCCTTCCATCCACTTTCTCCACTCAGAATATCTAATCTGGCAGCTATGGCTTTACTATTAGGTGCACCCTTGAGTGATTCGGACTCTCTGAACAGTCTTCACCAGTAGAATGGAAAGAATCACATGTGTTGCGTGTATACCAACACATATATATAGAGGTGGAATATTCTCATGAGTTAGATTCTGGAAAATGCTCGGTGTGGGTACTTCTGGAAGGTACTTGAAGAGTCTGGAGAGAGGAATGGGAGTTTTTGGATCTGACAATAGGAAGCACCAGAAACTCCTTTCTAGGGCCCTCTTGCCACTCAGTGCCCATATGGAGATGGTGTCCAACTTGATCCTGGGTCTTGAGCGCTGAAGGCTCAGCAGATGAGCATTCTCTCTGGTATGACCTCTGGTGACCTGGAAGCAGTAAACCTATTTGCTGCTTCCCTAAGCAAAGATAAGTTAGAGAGAACCCCCAAGCTGCTGAGGCTAGCAGCTGTGTTTAGGGGTACCCCCATCTCCTGTTTTTCTTCTCTCCCTGAGGACCAGGGATGAGAAGTTGCCCTATACACACACCTGTGGGCCACTGAGGATGGGAACAAAGAGGGCAGAGGGAAAGGAGGAAGCAAAAACAGATGGATCTCAGAGAAAGGGGAAAAGGGGCAGGAGTCAGTGGAAGATGGGGACAGTGGCAGGAAGAGTGAGAGGAAAGCAGTGGAAGGGGGAAGGAGGAGGCCCAGCCAGTAGAGAGAGGCAGCTCAGGCCCTAACATGAATAGGCTTGAAATAGAACAACTGGGCAAACCCAAGTACTTTGAGTGTCTGTTGAGCAAGCACGTTGTTCTGCACTGGGGGAGCAATTCAAGGAAGAAATAGATCCTGTCACCTCAGAGTAGGTCAGAACAGGAGATGTTGGCTCTAACCCAGTCCAGATTCGTCGGGGTTCTTTTTTCTGAAGATGTTTTCTTGATGCAATCATTATTTTTAACAGACTGGCGGGGTGGCTGAGTTGGCCTAATGCTATCTCATCCTTGTCAGGGGGAATGTTCAGCTTTACTCTGAGACCAGGACCATTCTGAATTTTTATTCTAACTGTGCATGCCAGTTTAGGGAAAATGATCTTAATCTCCTTTCCAAATTGAGAATTAAGAATTTGCACCATGTGATGGGATACCGCTCCCTTTTAGAACCAAACCCAATTCTATGATCTGTCAAGACTGGCCAGGGATAGGATGGGAGTGCATTGCCTCTCTCAGCACCCCCCAGAACCCCTTGGATGCCAGCAAACCTCACTGCCCAGACCATCTCTACTGAGGCTCTATGATGACTGGACCTTTCCCTGACTCTAGTGTAACCCCCTTTTTGTTCCTTCACCCACACCAATAAAGTTCATGCCTTTCTCTATTTCCAAACCCATTCCTGTACTTCCCCTCCCAGGCTCTTATAGACACTTCTGAGCTGCAGAAAATTTGCTGATTCTTGCCTCTCCCCCAAAGCCCATATAAAATTGCATCTATAAGTATACAAATATATAGATAAGTGTACAATTTAGAGGAAATTCAAAGTTTTTGTCAGAGTCTCAGGGGATTTTTTAAATCCAAATGAAAAATGATTGTTCTATAAGTTAACAGTTGGGCCCGTAAGGTAGTGAAGCTAGCTGAAACCAGGTAGCCCTGGCTCAAGGAGAGCCTCATTGTTCTGGGGCTTTCAAACCATCATGGATTTCTCCATTCAAACCAACATTGCTTGGTTCTGACATGGACAGGAATTAGGGGACTGGGGTTCTAGCTCCACATTGATCACTGCTGTGCAATAATGTTTGACAGCTTATTTGATTAACTAACCAAGTTGCAGTTCCCCATATGTAAGATAGAGGAAACCACCCATTTCCCCTTACCAGTTTCTAACAAGGTTCCAACACTCTGCTTGGCTGGATAAGTGATGCTTCATACAGCTCTATTCCCTCCCGTCCTTGCATGTTTAATGGATAAGACCTTCCTAAGTCTAGTCAGTACTTAAACTATACTTGAGGACTTAGCAGAAATCCTTAAAAGTGCACAGAGGTGCTCGCTTAGGCAGCACATATACTAAAATTGAAATGATACAAAGAAGATTAGTATGGCCCCTGCGCAAAGATGACACACAAATCCGTGAAGCTTTTCATATTTTTTAATAAAGATATTAATTTTTAAAAATCCTGATAAAGGGGCCCGGGAGATAGCATGGAGGTAAAGCGTTTGCCTTTCATGCAAAAGGTCATCGGTTCGAATCCTGGTGCCCCATATGGTCCCCCGTGCCTGCCAGGAGCAATTTCTGAGCATGGAGCCAGGAGTAACCCCTGAGCACTGCCGGGTGTGACCCAAAAACCAAAAAAAAAAAAAAAAAAATCCTGATAAAAAAAAGTGCACAGAGAAAGAATTTGGGTCCTTCCACAGTCTCTGCATGAAGAGCTGGGTTGAGGGGAGGGGCTAGCCCTGGTGGGAACGAAACAGGAAGCTCTAAGCAGAGTCTCGCCGTAGCAGAGAACAAAACTAAGCTCATGTCTAGCATTTAGTCACAGTTGGCAATAACACTGGGTTTTGTATCTCCCCAAATATTTGACACTTTGTCAAGCTCATTTCTAACCATGAGACTAGGGGATGGCAAACCTGGGCCATTCCCTGAGTTCTACCTCAGTTCCTTCTGCTTCTCTGGGCTGTAGTTTTCATCAAAAGATATTTACACAAATCCCAGCTGTGATCAGCTCTTGGCCCAAAAAGCTTGGGGGAAGTCTTATCTCCAAGGAGATTAGACCAGAGTTGTTCTGTTTCAGCTGGTTGGGTAAGCCTGCCCATGGTGATTACATAACCCCAAGTGGAGTATAGGACCCCAGAATGGGCTGCCTTCCCAGACAAACTCCTGGGACCCCATAAATCAAAAGAAAAAGCTGTTTTAGGATGCTGTCTCCTCGCTCCCACAGCCTCACCCATGCATGCATGCATGCACACACCATCAACACCATCAACAAAGCCAAATAACTGCAGAGCCCCCCTGAAATCTCTTATTCCTCAGACTCCTCTTGCTCTCCTGAGGGCCACTGGGTTCTAAAGTACTTATTTTCGAGGCTTGAGTGATAGCACAGCACAGGTAGATACTTACCTTGTATGCAACTGACCTGCATTAAATCCCCACCATCCCATATGGTCCCTCAAGCACTGCCAGGAGCAATTCCTGACTGCAGAATCAGGAGTAACCCCGAGCACCACCGAGTGTGTCCCCCCAAAGTACTTATTCTTTGCCCTTCAAGTAAAGCCAGAAGTAAAGCGCTGGAGAACTAATATCATGGTTAAAGCACTTTCTCTGCATGCGACTGACCCAGGTTCCATCCAAGGCACTGCACATGGTCCCCAGAGCCCTTTTTAGAGTGATTCCAGAGCAAACAGCCAGAAGTTAGATCTGATCACTGCTGGATATGAACTCAACCCATCCCCAAACACCATCCCTTCAACCTTGCAACAAACAAAAACCTAGAAGGGAAGCAAGTGGAGATTGAAGTTGGAGGAGCTGGAGTAGGAACGGCCCAGAAGGAGTTCCAGGAAGTACAGGCATTTCTGGTTCTTTGTGTGACCCTGCTTTCCTTGCCCTGGTTTGCCCTGCATTTTGCAGGGGGCCTCTTAGGGAATGCCCTAAAGCACTCAGCTTCCCTGATGTAAAAGGTAAGAGAAACGGAACAGGCTTTCATCTCTATCCAGATGGTAAGCATAATCAGCCCATACCTGCACCCTTTCTTCCCTCAATTGGCCAATGACTGAGTTACTGGTAGGCAAAGGTTTCTCTTTCTTTGTACTAACGAGGCCACAGACATGGGCTACTTCAATGGGAAAAATTCGCCTTGCAATCTCTTCTCAGGTCCCAGAAGGGGTCTTCACCCTGTCCTGGCCTCACAAGCCACCCAGCCCCTCCCTACCAATGTGTTTTTCACCCTGGACTTGGCTGTCACATCTGTAACATGATGCCCCTGATGTATTTTTAGCTCCCAACCATGACACAGACTTCATCCCCATTCACAATAGGGGTGATAAGAGGGGAAGGACTTGGAGGCTATTCCCAGGTTAGCAGTGTCCTGAGGGGTACTCATTATCCCAAATAATAAGTCTTGAGTGGGAACCCTTCCAATGCTCCCTATGGGTAAAAGTAAGACACTGTAAATAGTTTTTTTTAAGACCTTAAACAGACAGGCCCAATTTCCTGGTCTCCTTCCCTGCTCCACTTCAGAATGTCCTTTGAAACTTTGGCACTGTCCTGTTTGAAGTCACACTTTTCCATTTTTTTAAAACTGTTCCCCATTTCCTCTAATTCAGGAAAGGTACTCATCTTTGGTGAAGATTTTTTGGTTTTGTGCTTCCAGCAGCAGTGCTCAGGGCTTACTCATGGCAATGTGCCTCTGTGCTCAGAATCACTCCTGGGTGACTTGGCGGGGGATGGGGGAAATACAAGATGTCAGGAATTGAATCTGATTGATTTCATGCAAGACAAGTGCCCTGCTTGCTCTACTATGCCTCTAACCCCTAAGAATTCTGTGCTTTTTCCTGTGCTGTTGGTTCACCTGACTTGAGTCTTCTTTGAACTTGATGTTTACTTGACTGTCCTGCTTGCACCCCTTGCTGGGCAATATCTCAAACTCAGCTTTCATGTATTCCTACCAACTGTGTCACAGCGAACCTGCATAGATACAGCAGGGAAAGTGATCAGAAATCTAGAAAAGCCCTAGAAGATGCTCCAATTTTCCCTCAAGCTTTGTGGAACAGACCTACATAAAGATGATTTAATTCTCTACAACGGAGGGATCAACATATGGCTAGTGAGCATTTGAAATGTGGCTAAAGCCACATGCCAAAAAATGACAATATTTTGGACATATTGGGTTAAATACAATATGCTATTAAAGATGATTTCATTTGCTGGCTTTGTCTTTTTTCTGTAGTTGTAGACTGTTTCAATTTCTCATACAAATACTGCTGTAAATGTATTGAACAAAGCTGCTCTAATTTAGGATTTCATGGTTTGACTTTGTTGTTTGAGATTAGTCTTGAAGGACTAATACTGAGGGCTTGTCAACCTGTTGACTCCTGTCAGGGAGAGATTCAAATTAGTTCTGCCAGCGGGACTGAGAACTCCAGTTTTACTGCCTGTAGCACTCTTACCATCTTATTGCATTTTTACCAGCTCATCTTGCACTTACAAAAAATGTATTTCCATGTGCCTCCATTGAAATCCCTGATTCTTAAAATGTTCTTTAGACCAGCTTAATTATCTTGTTGGTTTTCTCATTAATGAATGAGTTCACTAAAGTCTTTGACGTGTGTTCACTCTGTATCTGTATAAGACTCAGGCTTTTACCTTTTTGGAAATGATACACAGTTCTTTATCTCTTGTTCAGCTTAAAAGCTGAGACTGAATTATTAATGTGCCTGACATTAAGTTAGGACTCAGTGAATGTCTGTTGAGTGACATTGAAGCACTTGTTTGGAATTGGGATCTTGTGTTAAAGCTCCCAACCACACTTTGCAATAAGGTCCCTAGCTGCTATATGCCCAGTGTGTGTCAGATGGATACAGGAAAGATGAGATGCTCTTTAAAGGACCCTAAATCTATTGGGAGTGGCTATAATGAAGTAGCCATAAACCACTTTTAGGAGTTTGCAATCCCATAGGGATGATAGGCAAAGAAAGTTCTGAGTGAAGACACCCCCAGTCCCTCAAATAATGCTACTACAATTGGGGGGTCCAAATGGGGTTCCTATCTTTGCTGCCCAAAGTGACCTCAGCCCTGTGATGATTCCACTAGCAACACTCATTGCTCTTCAAGGTCTGAACCCAGAGGCAGGTGGTCAGTTGGGACTCAATAGTTCGGCCTTAGGTTTCCTGGGGCCCTGGAAAGACCTCTGGATCCCACTCCAGGCCAACCATTGCAAAACTGTGTCTCTTCATTTGCACTGTATTCACCGTCTCTATTCTGGGCAAGGCCAGCTGGCAGGTAAAAGAGGAGGTAATTGTGAATCCTTCCAGAAATTTTTCATTTGCATGCTTGGCACCTAATAAGCACTTTGCCCAGAACATAGATGACACTGGATGAATGCTAATCAGCCTCCTGCCCAGCATCAACTTGCAGCAGCAACCTTCTGAAGTACTTGAAAGCTAGATTGACCATAGAACACTGGTCAACAGTCCTGTCCCCCAAAGATCGGCAGAATATGTCGATCAGCAGGTATCAAACTCAGAGGTGTTAGACATCTATCTGTGTCCACTTTCCAAAGAAATGAAAAGTTGGTTGAAACTCTTGCTAGAAGAGAGAAAAAACAGACTTTCTATGAATTTGTTTGAGCATGCATGTAATGTGTGTGTGCATATCTGTGTGAATGTGTGTGAGTGTGTCCATAGAGGGGGCAATGTAAAATATCCTAATTCTACTTTCTGGCCAATTCTACTTTCTCAATTGGCAGGTATGTGACATTGGGAAAATCTATATTGTGGTATTACCCCCATCACCCACCTCCAGCTCCCCATTTCCCTTCCCCTGTCTCCAGGGCCCCCATTCTCCTTTGTGCCTCTTTTATGACTCAGTCCATTGAAGGAAGTTCATACGGTGTTTGACTTTCTCATCTGAGTTCTTTCACTGAGCACATTGAACTGCAATTTCTCCAAGTTGTAGCTTGTGTCACAATGTCCTTCCTTCTTTTTTTTCCATATCTGGTAATGCTTAGGGGTATCATTGACTCGGGAATTACTCCTGGCAGGCTCTAGGGACCGATTGGGATGCCCTGGGATTAAACCCAGATCGGCCACATGCAAAGTAAGCACCTACCTACTGTACTATCACTCTGTTCTTCCTTCTTATTAAGAGCTAAGAGGTATTTTGTTGTCTGTCTTCCCCACATATTTTTTTTATCCCTTCAAAACCACATCCCACCCCAAAAGATATTTGCTGGGCACCACCTTTTGACTACTGAGAACAAGACTGCTGAGCATAAATGTTCAAATATCTATTTGAGGACCTATTTTTAGTTCCTCTGGGTATGTACAAGAATTGTGGCATCATATGGTAATTTTGTGTTTTATCTTTTGAGGTAAAAGCCACATTTCTGAGCACGTGAGTTGTGCTGGCTCTGGCAAGGCCCTAATTTTTTGTTTGTTTTGTTTTTGGGTTACTCCTGGCTCCACACTCAGAAATCGCTCCTGGCAGGCTCAGGGGGACCATATGGGGTGCCGGGATTGAACCATCATCTTTCTGCATGCAAGGCAAATGCCTTACTGCTGTGTTATTTCTCCGGGACCCCTAAGTATTTTTAAAAAATTAAACTTTCACCAGCGCAATTTTCCCACCACCAATGTCCCCCATCTCCCTCCTCCCCCACGCCCTACCTATATTCGAAACAAGGTATCTCCTTCTCTCGCCCATTACCATTGTTATAATAGTTGTTTGTGTAGTTATTTCTCTAACTGCATTCACTATTCTTTGTGGTAAGCTTCATATCATGGGCCAGTCCTTCCAACCCTCATCTCTATAGTCTCTGAGTATTATTAGGTAACCTCTTTTATTTTTTCTTAAATCCCACAGATGAGTGAGACTATTCTGTTTATCTCTTTCCCTCTGACTTATTTCACTCAGCATAATAGTGTCCATGTCCATCCATGTATAGAAAAATTTCATGACTTCTTTTTCCTGATGGCTGCATAGTATTCCATTGTGTAGATGTACCACAGTATCTTTAGTCACTCATCTGTTGTTGGACATCTAGGTTATTTCCAGATTCTGGCTATTGTAAATAGTATTGCAATGAATACAGGTGTACAGAAGGCATTTTTAAAATTGTGTTTTTGTGTTCCTAGAATATATCCCAAGTAGTGGTATAGCTGAATCATGTGGTAGCTCAATTACCAGTTTTTTGAGGAATCTCCATATTGTTTTTCAGAAAGGCTGGACTAGACAGCATTCCCACCAGCAGTGAATGAGAGTTCCTTTCTTCCCACATCCCTGCCAACAATGGAACTAAACTCAACTAAAGAGGTGAAGGACCCAGACAAAAAAACTACAAAACACTGCTTCGAGAAATAAAAAAAAAAAAGTGGGCCAGAGAGATAGCACAGCAGTCGAGCATTTGCCTTGCATGCAGTTGATCCAGGATGGATGGTGGTTCAAATTAACATCATTAAAATGACAATACTTGGCTGGTCCGATGGCAGTGGTTTATCAGGACTTATTAACATTAGTATCACAAAAGTTGGTATATAACCTCCCCCACTGCTCAATTTGACTGGCTTAAAAAATAAAAAATAAAAATAAATGGCAACACTTCCCAAAACATTGTACATATTTAATGTAATTCCTCTAAGGATACCCATGACATTCTTCAAAGAAGTGGATCAAACACTCCCAAAATTCATTTGGAACAATAAACACCCACAAATAGCTAAAGCAACCCTTAGGAAAAAGAAGATGAGAGGCATCACTTTCTCCAACCTTAAATTGTACTTCAAAGCAATAGTCATTAAAACATTAAAAATTGGTATTGGAATAAAGACAGACCCTCATATCAACAGAATAGACTTGAGTATTCAGAGAATTTCCCCAGACATACAATTAATTAATCTTTGATAAAGGGGTAAGAAAACCAAAATAGAGCAAGCAAAGTTCCTTCAACAAGTGGTGTTGGGACAGCTGGTCAGCCACATGCAAAATATGTGAATTTGGCTCCATCTAATATGCACAAAGGTCAAATCCAAATGAATTAAAGACCTTAATATGGTCTTTAAAGACCTTAATATGGTCTATGGTTTCAGACCCCAAACCATAAGATATATAGAAGAACATGGAGGCAAAACACTCCATGACATTCAGACTAAAGGAATCTTCAAGGAGGAAACATAACTGTCCAAACAAGCGGAAGCAGAGATAAATGGGACTATATTAAGCTGAGAAGCTTCTGCACCTCAAAGGAAATAATGACTAGTGTACAAAGGCCACCCACAGAATGGGAGAAACTACTCATCCAATTCCCGTCAGGTAAGGGGCTAATATCTAAGATATACAAGGTACTGACAGAACTTAACAAGAAAACACCATCTAAGCCCATCAAAAAATAGAGAGAAGAAATGAACAGACACTTCCTCAAAGAAGAAATACAAATGGCTAAAAGGCACATAAAAAAATACTGCACATCACTAATCATCAGGGAGATGCAAATCAAAACAACAATGAGGTACCATCTCACACCACAGAGGCTGGCACACATCACAAAGAACAAGAACAACCTGGCAAGGCCCTTGGCAGAAGCCGCCTCATTAACTCCACGAAACCACCCTGGCAGTGGGCTCTCTGCTGTCCACTCTACAGAAAGTGCCATTTCCAGAGAAAAATGACAGGTGTGAAAGATAGAACAGCAGGTGAAACATTTACCTGGCTCACCATTTACACTATTTGATCTCTGGCAATGCAGATGGTCCCTCAAGCTCTGCCAGCAGTGATATCTGAGCACAGAAGCAGGAGTAAATCTTGAAAACCTATAGGTGTGACCCAATCTCTGCACACATATACACCCCCCCAAACACACGCTTGCGCGCGCACGCACACACACACACACACACACACACACACACACAAAATGATTTCTCCATAGCGATGTTGCTGGGCTTAATTCCAAAGCCACTCCTGGGAGAGAAAGAATGCCATCCTCAAAAGGAGGGTGTGCCACCTTAAAGTAGTCAGCAGCTCACACTTTTCTTTTTTTAGTTGTTTTTGTTTTGATGTCACATCTGGCTGTGGTACTCAGAGGTTACTCCTGGCTCTGCATTCAGAAATCACTCCTGGCAGAGCTGGGGGACCATATGAGATGTCGGGATTCGAATCACAGTCTGTCCTGGATCCACTGCTAGCAAGGCAAATGCCTTTCTGCTATGCTATCTCTCCAACCCCTCACCCTTTCCTTAATTAACAAGTAACACCTCAATGAGAATCAGTTACTGACAGGCAGAATGGAAAGCAATCCCCTTTTCTCTGGTCAGATCAAACACTGGCTTCCAGGTGGTTTCCGCATACAGCCCTTTTCCCCCTTGCTTCTCACCCATTCCCCCCAACCCCACTCCCAAATCTGGGCCCATCAGACTCCTCTGAAGGTTCATCTGCACCCTGCTGATTTCTTGACCACACCCCCAGGGGAGCCTTCTCCTGGCTTTTCAGGTCAGGCCACCTCTACTTGACGCTTCTGGTTGTCAACTTCCTCCAGAAAGGGTGAGCCACTGACATTGTTCTTCTGTATGGCCCACACCAACCTGTGTTCCCCCCCCCCCCCCCCCCCGTGGTCTGTGACTGCTTGAATGAATGAAGGCATTTATAATGAGTCACTCAATCAATGACAGCAGGGAAGACAGAAACGAAGAAAGAAAACCAGAATTACCCTTCTCTCCTCCCTATTTGTGTAGGACCAGGCTGTATATTGCTCAGAATAAATTATGTGCCACATTTGGCATCAATGCGCAAGCCTGAGCCATTTTGAGGCTGGAAACTCCCAGGAAAAGGGATGGAATTCATCTCTTTAGAAAAGACACCCATAGTTGCCCCAGGAGAGAGGAAGAGGAACTTTCAAAATCCAGTAGTGATTGTATGTCCAGAACAAAAATGAACCTACCAGCAAGCGATTATTTGTTGCTTTTGTTTGTTTGTTTTTTGGGGGTCATACCTGGCAGTGTTCAGGGGTTACTTCTGCCTTGGTGCTCAGAAATTGCTCCTGGTAGGTACGGGGGAAGGGGGACATCATATGGGATATCGGGATTTGAACCACTGTCCTCCTGGATCAGCCAAGTGCAAGGCAAACGCCCTACCGCTGTGCCAGGCACAACTCATTCTTTCCTTCATTTACACAAACAACCCACACATATCCCCACTAACCACATAAGATCCTCTCCTACAGGACACATAGTCCCTCTCTATGGACCCTGGTGCTGGATTCCTGGGGAGAGGGAGGACTGAGTCAAAACTGGGAGCAGAAAGCAGAGGTGGTTCCCAATGCTGAACCCAATAATGCATGCCCCCATGCAGCCTTCGCTGGGCTTCCATATTTGAGATCAGGACTAAAAGATGAGAGTCCCTCAGAGGGAAGCAATGGGAGGTGGGCAGAGGAGCAGGAGTAAACACAGGTGCCCTATTGTATTGTTCACACCCAGGAAGGTGGAACTTGGGGGGCAGAGGTGCTATACTACCTCCTGCCTCGAGTCCTTAAACTGTGAACTCTGACCTAAACAGTGTAGGGTCATGTAACTGAATGTTGGAAAGGGGTGCAAAAAACCCTCAAAGGTCTATGAATGCATAAGTGAAAATAACCGTGAATTCAAGGTGTTTGCTTTTCCATGTTTCATTTCTTGGGTGACATGGAGTCGGAAAAGGAAACTGTTTAAAAAGCCCTAGCAGAGGTCAGGACTTAGAGACTTCAAGCTTCACTAGTTAACTCAAAAGTACCTTAAGTAGCACCAAACATGACTAAACCATGTGTGTATCAATATTTGAAGTCCTGCTTTCATTTCCTTTGTGTGTGTGTGTGTGTGTGTGTGTGTGTGTGTATATATCTATATATATATATATATATATCCCAAGAAGAAATTGCTGGGAGAGCAGC
>PVKC010021362.1:7242-18261 GCA_004027635.1 Crocidura indochinensis | reverse complement strand
TCTATTGATTAGTTCATGGTTTTGGTCTCCCCTTTGTCATTTTCTTTTCTTTTTTTTTTATTTAAACACCGTGATTACAAACATAATTGTAGTTGGGTTTCAGTCATAACAAGAATACTCCCCTTCACCCATGCAATCTTCTCATCACCAATGCCCCTTTTCTTCCTCCCCCACCCCCCACCTGTATTCAAGACAGGCTTTCTATATCCCTCACTCACTTACATTGTTATGATAGTTCTCAGCATAGTTATTTCTCTAACTGCACTCACCATTCTTTGTGGTGAGTTTCATATCTTAAGCCAGTCCTTCTGGCCCTTATCTCTGGGAATTATTTCAATGTCTTTAATTTTTCTTAAAACCCATAGATGAGTGAGACTATTCTGTGTCTCTCTCTCTCCCTCTGACTAATTTCACTCAGCATAATAGATTCCATGTGCATCCATTTATAGGAAAATTTCATGATTTTATGTCTCCTGATGGCTGCATAATATTCCATTGTGTATATGTACCACAGTATCTTTAGCCATTCATCTGTTGAGGGACATCTTGGTTGTTCCAAGAGTCTGGCTATTGTAAAAAGTGCTGTGATGAATATAGGTGTGAGAAAGGGATTTTTGTATTGGATTTTTGTGTTCCTAGGGTATATCCCTAGGAATGGTATGGCTGGACCAAATGGGAGCTCAATTTCCAGTTTTTGGAGGAGTCTCCATATTGTTTTCCATAAGGGTTGGACTAGATGGCATTCCCACCAACAGTGAATGAGTTTCTTTCTCCTCACATCTGGTGCTGGGGATTCTAACTGGGGCTTGCTGCATGTAAGGCAAGTGCCTTAAGCCCTGAAAAACATCTATGGCTTCATACTATCTCCTTCTTGCCTCTACCATCATATAACTAATAGTGGTAATTATTTTCCTGACCAAAAAATTACTCTTCCCCAAATAGAAAGCCATATTCATTAGAGAAATGAACCTAGTTCTAGAAGCTACTGTAAAAGCACTCTTTCATATTGGTGCCTGAAAAAGGACACAAGAATTTCAAAAGTGGAGTAACAAATTTCTCGGGGTACTGAATAATGAAACTGGTATCACCATGTTGCTATATCGAATGTACTCTACTGAAGTAATAGCTTACATAACCCCCCTCCTGAGTTATCTCATGCTGCTCTGTGTTATTTACCAACATTTTTTAAGACAAACTGAATGTGGTATATCTATTAAAAATTCTCCCATACACATGCCCCTAGAAGGGAAGAGTGCTTTTACAGTACTGAAGAGTCCTTACTCAAAAGTCTTTCCTAAGGCCGGTACTGGACCTGGCAGGATATGTGAATTGCATTAAAGATGCCTGACAAATGTATTCAGGATACAAGAGTAAAGAGTTCTCACTCAAAAGACTCCCAGGGTCGGTACAGGATCTGGCAGAATGAGTGATGCAGAGATGAATAAGTCAGTGCTGGCAGTTCAAGTTTTAAGCGTTGTTAAATGGTTCAGTGTTTGAAATGGCTATGAATTCAATACAGAAATGACAGCAGGATATCTTTGTTCACTAGACAACTATTAATGTTAATATGAATATAGAAGCTAAATGGAGAAAATTCATTATCTTACTACCCAGAAACAACCACTATTATTACTTTAAACATTTTTGGGTCCCTCCTCTCCTCTGCTATGTATATTATATGTAGTTTAAAGTTAGAGTATATGAAATTTGCTTATCATGATTAAGGGTTTCTTCCATGTTTTATAAGCTAACATTTATATATATATGAGTGTCTATTAGAACAACATTAGTTGGAGTGACAAAAACTATAAACCTTAATGTAAATCACATAGAAATGATTTAATCAATTATATTCATAGTGTAGAATTCTGTAGAGCAATTAAAAAGGAATGTAGTTGGTCTTTGTGTATCGACATGAAAGATTGCCTAGAAATATTTAAGTGATTATACTGTCAACAGATGGTATGATTTCTTTTTGTAGAAGAAAACAAAGTTTTGCATGTGTATATTCACATGAATAAAGCTCAGAAAAATGTATAATTATATACACATCAAGCTCCTAATGTCTTCTGGGAATGGTTTGAGCTTTGGAGTAGGAAAGAAAAATACTTAAGGGCAAGGACAGGGGAGGAAGGGTTTTGTCTTTCATATTGTTTTCTGTTTGAATTTTTAAAATTATGATAATGTGTTTTAATTATGTGAATAATTTTTAAACATGGAACAGTGGCTTTAAGGCTGCATAATTTGCATGTGGATAAGCCATAGTTATCCAGCACCATGATTAGGGTGTTTTCATTATTTTTAGTCATTTATAGCTATAAATTATGGGATGGAAACAGCCGTTTCTCTGCATAAGACATGTTCTCTGTTTAGAACAGGTGCTTAGGCTTGACTTCTAGGAGGGAATTACCAGCTCAAAGTTTCCTGTTAGTGTGTTCTTTATCTAGAAAGGTAATTACCTGTTTTAAAAAGACTCTGTGGAGTGGAGAGATAGTACAGTAGGCAAGGCCTTGCTCTTAAAGACTCGAACTGAGCCTCTAATGATCTCTAACGATTTTTGCTGTTGACTCCTCTCTGCAAATGTTCTGTAGACTCCCTTCTCACTGTTGAAGATTTTATTTCAAAAGACATTTGGGTGCTAGGCAGATGGCTGGAGAGGCTGGAGTGCTTGCCTGACATGCACAGATCCTGAGGTTTGCCCTCCCAAGCATCGCCAGTGGGTGGTCTTGGTGGTTCTCTCACTCCCCAATTGCTGAGGAACCCCTCAAATAAATGAAAAGATATTTGTTCAGTTTTGTAGAGTAACTAGTTTCCCACTTTTGATTTGAGGTGCATTTCTTTCATTGCTATTTAAAAAAAACATTTTTAGGTTAATTTTGTCCCTTTGTTTTGTCTGATGAAAATTGTTGGGGTGCTTTGGCCATCTCTCTAGCAAGGTCTTGCTGATTGTCCTTGTTGGTAGTAAAAATTTCTTATTAGTGGTTCTTTATCTACAAAGGATAATTGCCTGTTTTAAAAAGACTCTGTGGAGTGGAGAGATAGTACAGTTGGCAAGGCACTGCCTTGCTTTGCATATGACTGGCCTGGGTCCTGACCCCTGCACAACATATAATGCCCTGACACCCATCAAGAGTGATCCCTGAGCACGGAGCAAGGAGTAACACCTGAGCACTGCAGGATACTGTTCCAAACAAACAAACTGAAGGCTTTTGTTTTGTCTTTTAATCTGGCTCATCTCCTGTGCATATTATACGACTATAACACAAACATGTTTGTGCTGATGTCTTGTGGTTCCTTCCACGGCTTTTACACATAGATTCTCTCTGCCATCAGATTTTTATTTACTTACATTTCCTTCCCTGTCACATTAGAGATACTGTATTTAGCAAGTGCTGACTGCCTCCCCTGATTTCACACCAACATATTTGCACAACCTAGATCGCTAAGAGAAGTGCTGCCAGAATTTCCCTCCTTTGGTCTCTGTTAAAGGGCATCCTGGCCCTTTCAGGGGAGCACCTGGTGATAACGGAGGAGCTGCAGGAGGGTGGTGTGTACTTTCCAGAGGAGAAATGGTTTTCTGTATTTGTTTCACAAGAAATCAGTGTATCGCCATGAACTCAGCCTCAGCAACCAGGGACCTCAAGTTTGAAATGTTGAGAATCTGGGCTAGAGCTATAGCACATTGGTAGTGAGTTTGCCTTGCATGCGGCCAACACAGGATGGATCTTGGTTGGATTCCTGGCATCCCATATGATTCTTAGAGCCTGCGAGGAGCTATTTCTGAGCACAGAAACAGGAGTAACTGAGCGTTGCCAGATGTGACCAAACAAAACAAAACCAACTAACCAACCAACCAAACTAACAAATAAAACCAAACCTGAAATGTTGAGAATCTCCGCTTGTATGAACTCAACAGATTTCTGTCCTGGGGCTGAGTACTTCCCTACAGGTTCTGAATAAGGGATTTCAAGACGGGCAGGTGCCCAAGATGTTTCTTAAATTGAACCCTAGAGTCAAAAACTCTGACTGAAGCATTTTCCCATACTTCGTTTTAGAAGTCTTGGGATTCAGAGCCATGGTCAGTGCATCGTCCCACCAAGCACCACAAGAGGGCGCACCGCGCACTTCTTTCTTCCAACCCTGCCTGCCCACAAACCCAGACAGGCTTTCGAAGAAAAATTAGACTTTTCACCAGGCTCAGGACAGTGGTTTGGCTTTCCAGTCGCATCCTTTTTATTTGCATCTTTTCTCTTTCATCATTCTCAGACCCCAAAGCTAGGGAAGATGCTAAAGTCATTTTCAGCTCACTGGAGAACAGGAAAATTCCTCTTAATATTTCAGAGCATCTGATGATTTCCTGGAAAGTTCAACTCAAGGCAAGCATTGGCTGCCTGCTCTAATTTTTAGAGCCAGTTCTGAGTGCGAGTTCCTCAGTCTCTATCCCTGGCTGTGTGTGGGTGGGGGGTGTAGTTTCATGCTTCTTCTAAGCTGGCTATTTTGCCTTGTCTTCCTTAGCCAAGGAAAGCCCTTCTGAAAGTGAGGAAATCCACTGAGAGAGCACAATAACAATTAAACATGATAGCAGATGGTTAGAAAGACCTTAATCAAGAGTTTTTAGGTTTTGGGGTTTGGGTGTGTATGTGAAAGATCCTGCTTTTCTTTTTCATAAATTAAAAATAAAACTTTTTAGGCACCCCACTAGGTAACTTCTGGTGAAGTTGTGTGTGTGTGTGTGGGGGGGGGGTTACTGGGCCACACCTAGTGATGCTCATTGACTATTCCTGGCCTGTGCTCAGGGTCATTCCTGGCATGCTGGGGTGGAGGCAGTGCAGTGCCAGGTGTTAAACCCAAGCTTCCTTAGCAAAGCATTGCTCAGCACAATGAACTATATTTCCTGTTATTTGATGGAGAAAGTCAGTTCACTCTGAAGGCAGTCTGTTTGAGGCTCTTTCATATTTCGGTGAAGCTCCAAGGAAACTGACCAGGCAGCTCTTTTCTGTCGTTGTATCTATAGTCAGCTTTGTGGGCTAGTTCATAGGAAGGTAGCTTTCCTTTTGGGATGTTTTTCTCATGTTGACATATAAAAATTTAATTCATGATGCTATCTAACATTATATATTAGGCTTTAGATATGCATCATTAAAAACAAATATATAGGGCTGGAGAGATAGCTCAATAGTGTGCAGTGTATGCTTTGCATGCAGGAAGTCTGGGTTCAGTTCATGGTACCACTTTGGTTCCTTTGAGTACTATCAGGAGTGACCCAAAGTTCTGGAGCTGAGAGTAGCCCCTGAGTATGATTGTGTATGGCCCCCAAACAAAAACAAACAACATCAATAAGCATATATACTCCATTAGGATGATTTTTAAAGTATACTAGGAGTTTTAGGTATATCTGGTGATAAATCTGCTGGAGAAAGGTTTTCTAAGTTTGGGTAATGTTTAGCTTTGTCATGAATTCCAAGCAATATTCCCGCCACTTATATATTTAAGAAAGTGTGAGGGAATGTGTGTGTGTGTATATATGGATGTATGTGTGTATTAAGAATAAAAGAGAGGCTAGCTGAAGAGACTTGTTTCATACACTTTATGTTGTACCAAGTACCTTCATGAAGATTAAATTACTTCACTATTTATAGAAAGATGAACTCAAAGATTTATATATTTAAAGGTGTACTTCTGCTTTTCTGCTTTGAGTTAATGAAAAGCTTTCAGGAATATTTGCTAAGTAAGCATCAACTCTTAAATGGTGACTCATTTTCAGATATTCTTTAAACATTACTTTACCAAAGGGCCCATTGTGGTTCCATCCATGTCTTCGAGTGATTTGATCTGACCAGAACTGCCTCAGAAATCTCTCTGCTTTGTTACCAGTATGCAATCAGATGTCCTACAGTCTGGCAGGTTAGCTCTGAATGTGTTATATACTACCAAGGCTAGTGTTAAGTGGTTCCAATTCAGCTCCTTTTGGATCATTGTGAAATCCCTACAAACAGAATAATTTGTCTTTCTGTAAGTCATGTCTTTTTATACATGACTGAGAAGAGTCTGCTTTGAATTTTCATAAGCAGATCCATCTGTTTTATCACCATCCTCTAGTCCCTTTCCTATTTTTTTGTCTTTAGAGCAATTTTTCTCATAATGGCCACATCCGATGGAATGGGGGTGGTGTCCATGTGGTCCCAGAGCTTAGGCCTCTAAAAACACTGTTGTATGTTCTGCATCTTGAGCCAATGGCTCTTACTCCTAATTTCTTTTACTCAAATGCTACCACCAAAGGCTCCCAGGACACTAGTCAGGAAACTCCTACACACCCTACAGGAATACTTGAAAGTTAAAACAATATTTACCTTTTCTGCTTTGAGTCAGGGGTAGCTTTGCTTTCTGAAGCTGCAATCCTCCTTACAAGTAAGTACACAGGTCTATTTGTGCATGGTTCTGTCACTCCTGACCGAAACTCTGATCAAAATGCCAACACCATAACCCATCTGACAGACAAGAACATTGAGGCTTGACAGAGGAGATAGGCAAGTTGCCCTGTGTCCATAACAGAGTTGAGCTCAGTATGGAGTCAGGCTTACATGCTTGGAGTTCACTTTCTCTCTTTGGTCCTTTCTTCATTCCTTTGTTGTTGCTATGACCAGGGATCACAAACTTTTGTTGGGGTGCCAGGAATTAAACTGTAGCCTTATGCATGGAAGTCAGTCACTACCATTGAGCCTAATCCACCCCAGGGCTTGAGAACACACCTTCTTTTCATTGCCATTTATTACAATGATATTTTGGCTTCTAGCAGTAAAGTTCAGAGCATCAATAAGCAAAGTTACTGTATCCCACCAGCACCAATGTCCTTGGACCCCTCACCAGAATCCGTACATCATCTCCAGTATGTTTTTATCCCTCCATTACACATCTTCCTCCTTCCTTTCATTTATTAGAAATTTTTATAATCCAGAGCCTGAAGGTTTGAAGGTTTATCATTGCTTAATACTTTCTGTTCCCTTGTTTTGAATTTCTACATTCCACAGATGTGTGGATTTGTTTTTCTTCCTCTGGTTTATTTTGCTACATATATATCCACCAGTACCATCCATGCTACTGTGAACCAAATGATTTCTTGTTTATTTATTTGTTTATTTATTCTTGTTTATTTATTTTAGGACCATATGCAGTGCTTAGGCTTTCTCTTGGATCTGTGCTCACAGATCATTTCTGGTGGGGCTTTGGGGACCATATGCATAGGATACCAGGGATTAAACTTTGATCAGCCACGTGTAAGGCAAGTGCCCTACCTACTGTACTATATTTCTGGACTCAGTGAAATTCATGATTTCATCCAAAATTATAAGCTTCAACATACTATAAGTTCTTCACTTAGTAATCTGTTTTGGGCATTTTTGCCATTTCCTATGGCTATTGTACTAAGCGCTGCAGTGAACATATGAATGTTCAAATCTTTTCAAATGCTGAACTAGACAACATTTGCACCAAGAGTAAAAGGGATAGAATTTTGTCACCACAATCTGCCAACATTAGTTATTTAATATATGCCATTCTCACTGGTGTGAGATGATTTCTCACTTGTTTTTAATATTTTCCCCTGAAAACTCTTTTTTCATATTGGAGCACACTTTCTTAAATCCAACCCAACATCTCATAGGCAAATCTGCAGGCTGGTATGAGTAGGAAGAGTCCAACCTGGTGTGGGGACTAGAATCTGGGAATATAGATATGGGATATCTGGTGTCTCTACGTAACTATATGCTTGGTGGGAATTACGTGGGTCAGATGTCAGTTAGCTTGACTTAACTAGGTCATAACCATCTACTTTTCTCTTTGGGAAGACCTGGCCTAATTATAGCCTCTGCTAAGAACTTTGCTTTTTAAATTTTGTATATCTTACAGTCTTGTCTTACAGTTTTTTTGTAAAATAAATCCACATGCCATATTTCCAACAGTGGGTAAGCTGGTCTGAAGCAGGGTCACATGCAAATTAATAAGCCAAGCCAGTCAAGAAGGATTCATGGAGTCAGGTGGTTTCTTGCCTCAAGGTCTCTCTCAGCCAGCCAAAACTGAAATCTCTCTTTATTTTACCAGTACAAATTCAACTGGGAAAGAGAAGGTTGAGCGATATCTGGGTGGACATGTACAAATCAAAGGGCTTGGTGAAAAGAAGCAGGAAGTTGAGGAATACCTTTACCCTGGGCAAAAGCATATAGCTTTGGACTTTTGTCAAGAGTTTATGTTTTCTTTACAGTCTGTCATCTATCTGGTTGACTAGTCTAATTAGGGAATGAGAGCCTTTATCTTCTTCTTCTTTATTATTTATTTATTTATTTATTTATCTATTTATTTATTTTTGGTCATACCCCTGGTAATGATCAGGGGTTACTCCTGGCAGACTCAGGAATTACTCCTGGTGGTGCTTGAGAAATCAGAGGGGATGCCAGAGATTGAACCCAGTGTGCCTGTGTGCAAGGTAAATGTCTTGCTAGCTGCACTACCACCCAAAGTTCATGAAAGTCATGAAAATTTTATCATGCTATGTGGTCAATAAGTGTGAACTTCAAAGAGCTCAACTGAAAGAAAAAAAGAGGTTATAGAGAGACCATGTTGGGGTTCGAGGGAGCTTCATTCAATAGCTTTCTTCTTTCCTGCCTTAGTTTTGCATCTATTAGGAAAGAAGGCTTCCAGGTAATGTTCTGAAGGTCAGGATTGCCTCTCATTGCT
The DNA here is from genome assembly GCA_004027635.1 of Crocidura indochinensis. Taxonomy (NCBI): domain Eukaryota; kingdom Metazoa; phylum Chordata; class Mammalia; order Eulipotyphla; family Soricidae; genus Crocidura; species Crocidura indochinensis. The sequence continues at coordinate 9,531 of PVKC010021362.1, read as the reverse complement.
GATAAAGTAGAACCTGATGAATGGGGGTAAGGGCAATGGAACATGCTGGCAGCAGCACTTATCCCCAGAAAGCTGATCTCAGAAAGAAGGGAAATGAGGGAAACTGGAAACTGAAAGAAAGGGGCGAGTCTCTGAATCTTCTATCAGAAGAGTTTAGCTTCTGCTCTAGAGTTGAAAGGAGAAGGAGACTGACAGAGAGAGGGAGGTAGGACCCCACCAGCAGTAGGGGAAGTCTTAGAACCAGAGCAGTGTTGACACAGGTGAATCCCAGCCTTAGTTCTTCCCCGTTGGGAATTAATTTGATATTTTTAAAATTGAGTTTTGGGTCATACCCAGCTATATTTAGGACTTACTCCTGGTTCTGCTCAAGGGTCACTCTTGGTGGGGCTTGGGGGATCAAATCAAGGTTGGCTCCATGCAAAGCACTTGTCTTAACTTACCCTATAATAGCTCTACGGTCACATTCACTCTATGTATTAGTATATGAACCTCCTGATCAGTTGCATACAAGACCAGTACCTTCCCCTTCTGTACTCTCTCCTGTGATATTGTCTTTAGCGTATATGAATATGTCAACCAGAATGTTAATTAACTTGTTTTGTTCTGTTTAAACTTGTAGATTCTTGACTATCAAAACACCGTTTACTTTGGTGGAGACTGTATATCCATGATCGATTACCTCTTTTGGCCCTGGTTTGAGCGACTGGATGTATATGGAATATCAGAGTAAGCCATTGCACCCCATAGCTGTGAACTCCTGGGCATGCTGGGGAATAGTGGCAGAAGGCTCTGAGGCCATTGGTCTTGCTGTGGACAGATCTCTTGTCAACAGATAATCACTCTTCACACTGTTTCCTTGCTAAAGATACCCCTGTGTTCTCCACCCCTCACTGTGGTTTCCCCTGGTATTTGCTATTGCTAAGACCCTGTATCTAGAGTCCCTTACCTCCAAGGACTGCAGAATTTGTCTTCACAGCGGCAGCTGTAGGTTGGGGACAACAAACACAGGTGCAGTCACAGGGCTTTGAGGGGCATCTCGGCCCATCTCGGGAGAGGTGTGCTGCCTCTCCGACGATGATGGACTCAGGGTTCTCTCCTGTCCTTCCACAGCTGTGTGGACCACACCCCGGCACTTCAGGTCTGGATCTCGGCAATGAGGCAGGACCCTACAGTGTGCTCACTCATCGTGGATAAGAACATTTTCCTGGGCTTCTTGAATCTCTATTTTCAGAACGACCCTGATGCCTTTGACTACGGACTAAGCTTCTGATCCAAATAATCCAGCTGTCCCCTTCTAGAATGCCCAAGTATATTAGGATTATTCACTGAGAAATATTTGGGTGGGTTTATTAATCTCTATTCATTTCATTTAAAGGCCCAAATGCACAGAGACATAAATGGCTTCTGTCCCATTATTCTATTTTGTTGGTTGTTTTTGTAGACCAATTCAGTTGTACTCAGGGCCTACTTCTGGCTCTGTGCTCAAGGGTTAGTCCTTGTGGTGCTGGGGATTGAACCTGGACTTGGCTTTGTGCATGACAGCAGCTTTCCTGCTCTACTATATATCTCTCACCTGTCATTCTTTGCATAACTCCTCAGAGGTTGAACTCTCAATATCCATGACTGATGTCCAAGTCTCCTGGGCCTGGCTCCGTTTCACCATTAGGCTATTGGTTCTAGTGCTAAAAACATGGAGATTCAGGCTCCACACATCCCTGATGTGTAACTAACACACACAAATATAAACAAACACACACACACACACTCCCTCCCTTCCTCCCTGGCTAGAGGAAGGCTGGAGACACAAGAGCCTCTCTGAAAGCTGTACTCTAGGGTCTGCTTGTAGATTATGCTCCTCCCTGCGTTGGTTACAGGCCTGGAGACCCCACAGGGCCGGGCCTGTGACCACAGAATTCCAAAGCAGGAAGTGACACACCATGATCACACTGGACTGGCCCCACCAGGCTTTACTGGGGGCGATTCACAGATCACAATGTGTCCTAGAACCCACATCCTGCTTTCAGACATGCCCCATGACTGAAGGGCAATCTGGCAGCAATGACTGTCATTCCACCACAGCCAGACCAGGGTTGTTGTTGACCTACAACCTTCCTTCCTCCCTCCTGAAACCAGTGGAAGAGGGTGGCCTTCCCTGAGAAATACACGTATTTCCTGTTGCCAGGCACATGTGATTGCTCGCTGCTCAAACTTCTGAACAGAACAAGCTCTCAAGGGGCTGAGTTAGATAATGGGGTGAGGAGGGTATTTATCTTCATGTGGCCAACTCAG
>PVKC010021361.1:0-18818 GCA_004027635.1 Crocidura indochinensis | reverse complement strand
GAAAGATATTTCTTAATAAACCAAAAAATATTCTCTATTATTAATGTATGTGTGAATAGAAGAATTACTTTCAAATATGGTAATCAGATTTGACACTTGGTTCAGTCCCTAGTCTCATTTATTGAATGCAAGTAATAGAAACAAAGACAACTTTGAAGTTAAAAAAAAAGTGAAATGAATTAGAAAGCAGCATGAGAGTTCTATCATGAGATAGAAAAATTTTATAAAAAAAATAATTGTTTAAGGGGCCAGAGTGGTGGCGCAAGCTGTAAGATGTCTGCCTTGCCATGCTAGCCTAGGACTGACCAGGGTTCTATCCTCTGGCATCCCATATGGTCACCCAATCCAGGAGTGATTTCTTAGGGCATAGCCAGGATTAACCCCTTAGCATCACGGAGTTGGCCCAAATGCCACAGCATGCATAAACTTAAGGAAATTCAGGAGACACACCAGATGTATCCCCAGATTTCCCTAATGTGGTGAGCTGAAATAACCCTCACGGGGTTCCTCAGAAGGCCCGCTGTGGATGCCTCTTTCCCTGAGTGGATAGTTGAAGAATTCCCGAAGAGATAAATCCATACATTTTCTGTCATTATTTGGCTATGTTTTCTTTGTAATATCTCAGACAAAATTATGGCCTCTATCAAATACTTTGGCTCAGAAATTCCCGCACCAAAGATTACTAGAAAATCCCTTTTCTGGATAATATTGAGCATCAAAAGTAAAGACGATATTTTTTTTCTCTTTTTCAAATATGACCTTGCAGCTTCAGTTTCCTGGGCTATTGACTCTTCTCAGAAAATGGGAGCCACAATTTAGGAGATTTGGCTCCTTCCTTTATTTGACCTCTAAAACAATAGACCCCAGCTCAGTGAAGACCATGTTCCTAGATTTTTTTCTGCTTTCTAATAATTCCTTATTTTGAATTTTAAGTTAGCTTAAAATTAATTAATTAATTAAGCTAGCAAAGAGCTACCTTGAGTTGTAACCTTCTCCTTTGTAACTATGAATTCTTACGTCTCACACCCATAGCTTAAGCATTGTCAGTGTTGAACTTTGCTTTCTGATTGTAAACATTCTTCTCTATACCTGTAACTGGCTTTGCCCCTTATAAAACCCGCTGCTTAAAGATTAAACTTGTCGGGCCCGGGAGGTAGCATGGAGGTTAGGCGTTTGCCTTTCATGCAAAAGGTCATCGGTTCGAATCCAGGAGCAATTTCTAAGCATGAAGCCAGGAGTAACCCCTGAGCACTGCCGGGTGTGGCCCAAAAACCATAAAAAAAAAAAAAAAAAAGATTAAACTTGTCGCACTCCTGCTAGAAGATGTGTTGACCCTACATACTTGTGTGTGGTTTCATTATTTCATATTTCACATTTGGCTGCTCGTGCTACCCGTTTTCCTCTTGTGAAGAATTTTTCCCCACTAGAGATGATGAGATGCAAGTCGCCTGCAGCACCAAAAACCAAAAAAAAAAAAAATTGTTTAAAACATGAAGGTAAATAACAAGATAAATCAGAACTCTTTCAATAGTGTGACTAGAAACCATGTTTTGTTTAAAAGCATACATCTTTGAATAAAATTTCACTTCTACGAAGCTATCTTCATACAATTTTAAAACTGAGCAAAAATTTTAATAATGTATCTTAGGTAGCAGTGAAGAAACTATAAAGAAATATTCATAAATAAAAAATAAGATACTACAAAGGAAAATCACATAAGATCGCATGATATATTAGTATGGAATAGACATTAGGATGAGTCATAGACACTCATCCTGAGAATTTGAATAAAAAAAACTTACATATATTAAAGTATTTGAGTAAGCTGAATAAGAAATATATTTTTGTTTATTTTGACTCTTGGTTGATATCAAAGTTAAAATTATTAAGATATTTGTAATTATAGAACTGTTGCTGTGAGGAACAGTGGATGATTAAAAATATAGCTATATTTTGGGGAACAGGGGTCTAGGACATATGGCAGTGAAGAAGAATTGATTAGCTATAAATTTGAAGCTGGGAACTAATAAAAGTAAAAGTATGCATACATATTGCAATAACCAAAATTAAAAATGTTCCTATAAAGTTGGCAGGTTGGTAAGTGTAAGAAAAACTGAGAACAATGATTGAAAGAAATTGAAACTATGGTGGTCTGGTGGTTCTATGGGTATTGTACCATTTTATGCCTAAAACAAATATGAATAGTTTGAAAATATTGTGCCTAAATAAAGTACATATTTTAAATGTAGAAGTTGAGATTATAAAAAATGCCGACATTCATGTTTATATTTCAGCATTCCATAATCTAGGCTGTTCAGTACAGCCTAGAGACTTCTCAACACAGTTGGGTGAAGCACCAGCCTAGTTCACTGAAAATTGCTGTGACCAGCCTTAACAGCCACTGAAAATTACTTAAGGGATTGGTTGCTCCTCACAACAATTTACAGTAAGTTTTAAAATGGCTTATAAATATTTTAAATTGATGACATTTTAGAGAAAAAATATTGTTTTTAATCAGTTTAATTAAATGTACCTTCAATTATATAGTATAATATAGATGAAGTCATTGCTAACTGTAATTTTTATAGTATTTGGTTTTCAGATGACATTGATTATTTTATAATGAAATTGATAAACAAGCTAGATAGAGAAATATATTCTGATTAATTTTAGTCATTTTAATATCCAGATAATTTTCTATGGAATATATTTTCCTAATATATTTCAAAAAGTATAAACTTAACTTTGAAAAAAAAAACTTTAGGACTTTGTTTATTTCAGAAGTTGGGGCACAATCAACATGAGTCTCAAAAGTACAATAACCATTTTTTATTTTTTGTTTATCCTTAAATACCTATTTTCATATTTTATGACCTTGGTTACACATTGCACATATTTAAAATATTTCTAGAATGCTCCTTTCTAGATCTCTCCCTCCCAGTCATCAGCCCCAAAATGCTTCGAGTCTTTGGGGTTTCCAAACCATCCATCATCCATTTTTCCTCCTTCTCTTCCTCCATTCCTTCTCCTCCTCCATACCTCCTCCTCCTCATCATCATCCATTCCTCTTTCTCCTCCTCCTCCTCATCCTTTCCTCCTCCTCATCATCATCCATTCCTCCTCCTTCTTCCTCCTTTTTCTCTTCACCTCCACTTCCTCCGCTATCAAGAAGAATCCAGAACAGACTCCCTTTCCCCCACAGGTGACATCTCTACTTCTCACTGGACGCAGCAAGGGTGAGTTGCTACAAGTCAGAACCCTAGCCATAACTGCCCTTATCCAGCGCTCTTCCATGACATGCCCTTGCAGTGTCAGTAGCTTCCACTACTTCCTTCATCTGAGGAACTTAGAAATGACAATGACCTGGGAGCTACTCTAATTTCTATTCTCTGTGTCACCAACAAGCCTTTTGGTAAATGCAGCAATTCTTGGGAGTCAATGTTTGTTGTCAGTATTTCAAACGTAAGGACACATAGACCAACTATTGCATTTTCTAAGGTGTCAGCAGTTGCATCTTCTCAAGACATCCGTTTAATCCAACATTAGATATGGTCAACATACACCTAAAGAAATACAGGCTTGACAGAGATCAGAAAAAGGGTGTGGGGCCTAGATGAGAATGAATGTCATGTTCTCACTCTTTTGTTGGTAACATGATGGCACACATGTCTGGGGCTTCAGGCAGAGGGTTACAGTCAATGCTGATAGATGGTGGGTGGGTAGGTGGATGGATGGATGGATGAATGAATATTTGGAAGGATAGATGAATATATATAGATGGAATTATGTATTGATGGATGTATGAAAGGATGGATAGATAAATGCATATATGGATATAATGGTGTATGATGGATAGATAGATGAATATATGGATATGGATGGATATGTGGTTATGTGGATGGATGGACAGATATATGTGTGGATGGAGAATGGATGGATGATTGAATATTTGAATATATGGAGTGTACTCATAAGTTATGGATAGATGGACCAATGGATAGATGAATGGAAATTTAGATGGATAGAAGATTGGATGCAAAAAATTTAGATGGATATATATATATATGTAATTCTTTTGAAAAGTTACTGGTAGGTATATACTCTCTAAAATATAGAATGCCTTTTAAAATCCAATAAAGATATTGACACAATAAAGATATTGATACAATAGAGCAACTAAGGTACAAGTCTTGAATGCAAGCAATACTGATCTTATCACAGAACACCACATGGGTTCAAAGTATTAATGGATTTAGCCATGTAGGCTTTGAGCATTACTAGTACTCTCCCAGGAAACTCCTTGGGAACTTCTGGTGTGGCCCTTCATTGCTGTGTCTCAACAGTAGCAAATCATATTATCCTTGTATTGAACCTTTCTCTGTTGACCAAGTACCATTGAGAGGGCCCTCAGGTATTCTTATTTCTAACTGGAGGAACGACCCAAAATACACAAAACATCAAAAAGACTTATTTCCACAAAAGGTAAAATAACAAAATATGCCAAAGGTGAAGATTTCTAATTATTCAAACTTCAATTAGAATCAAGCTCTGAGGATTTTGAGAACTCTATGCCCTACCATAGAAGTGTTTCTAAGAAATAGTGTTCCTATGAGTACATTCACATCACCGGGCAAAGTGACCTAAATGAAGGTACTTCAAAAGCGAGAGAAGTGTCAATATTCTTTTTAGGTTAGCCAGAAGCGCATTATGCTATATTCTGCTGAATACAATTTAAAATCAATGTGTCTGTATGTGTAGCCAATTGTCCAGAACTGTAAGTAGCAGTTTGAATCATATTGTAGAGTAATAGTATATCACTTAATTTTGACTAATTGACATATTATTGCTATTACATTTGGCACATGATCTACTTCCCACTGACATCAAATTGTTCACTGGCATTGAGATTTGTTCCACTGTATATTATATTATTATTTTTCTGTTAAGTTCACATTTATCATCATATGTACACATATATACATAAATATTATTAGAATAAATTATTCAAAGACAGAACAATGAGAAAATGACAAAAAGAACTAATATTGTTATTTTATTTTAAATTAAAGAAATAGTTACATATGTTGGGGCCGGTGTGGTGGCACTAGAGGTAAGGTGCCTGTCTTGTCAGCGCTAGGCTAGGACGGACTGCGGTTCGATCCTCCGGCGTCCCATATGGTCCCCAAGCCAGGAGTGACTTCTGAGGGCATAGCCAGAAGTAACCTCTGAGCATCACTGGGTGTGTGGCCCAAACCACCCCCACCAAAAGAAATAGTTACATATGTGGTTATTATATTTAAATTATTCACTATTTGAGGGAAGGGATTATTTAAGATACAACAGCTAGTATAATAGTTGCTTAGTTATTAAAATTCACACATGCAGGGACCTTACAGATAGCACAGTGATAGGGCATTTGCCTTGCACGCGGTTGAGCCAAAACAGACCTGATTTTAATCCCTGGTGTCCTGGTGTCCCTGAGAAAGGAGCAATTTCTGAGTGCATAGCCAGAAACAACCCCATGTGCATCACTGAGTATAGACCAAAAAAAAACCAATATATATTAATATATTTACATTGTATTTATCAGATACTTATATATATTTAAATATAGATATAGTTCATACATGCAAGGATCGTTTTAGTTTTATCCTCTTAGTAATTCCTTTTATGCTAAGTGTTTATGGGGTCATTTAGCTTGATATTTTATAATTCAAAAATCAATGACTTTTGACAAAATCTAGATCTTGGATCGCTTTTCTTCCCAAACATACATAGAAAATAAGCATACTCTTCTGGGGGTATTTTATGAGTGGGGGGGGAGTTTTTTAGGTCAAGCACAGCAATGTTCAAAGGTAAGTTTAGGCTTTGCACTCAGGAATTACGCCTCACAGTGCTTGGAGGATCATATTGAATGTCAGAATTCGAAACCAGGTCAGCTGCAGGCAAGTCAATAGCTCTAACACTATCCTATCTCTTTGGTCTTACTATTTAATATCTAATAAGGATCCCAAGAGGATTGAATGCGTCATATAGTTTATAAAGTACAATGTGCTTCTGAATTTGAACGCTAATGAAAAACCAAATACTCAAAAAGAAGAAAAGCAACAAAATTCCATGTTATATACAGCCGTAACAGACCAAAACTTTAAACCAGAAAAAAATTGTCAGAGGTTATTAGAGAGTTGCATTTAATGAATACATAGCCTTTGAAATATAATTGAAAAATAAGTCATAGAGTCATATGTATGTATACACACATGATCGTGTCTTTTATGATGTGCACTTAAAATGTCATCAAATTATGTATGAGCAAAACTGGTTGGTTTTTGTCAAATAAGAAATTTCTCATTTCCATTTGGTTCCCTTAAAAAAGTCAGCATGAATAAAGACTGCAGCAATATGACAGTGGATAAGGCTTTTGTCTTGTAATCCATCAACCCAGGTTCAATATTGACTACCCTATACAGTCTCAGAATCCTGCCTCAAATGATCCCCGAGCATAAAGCCAGGAGTACCACAGAGTGCAGAGAAACACAGAGTATAGCCAAAAATAGTTATTATGGATAATAAGTGACACCTATTTATTAAACCTCATTCGGATATTATACTTCTACTCCCTAATGCCCATGTTACAAAACCATTAGTGTAGCTCATGATGTGATGATTTCAGGGTTTGGGCAATAGTACAGCCTTGCACTCTGCTGACCCGGATTCCTACCCCAGCATCCCCATATGGTCCCCCCAAGTAACAAGTACCAGGAGTGGTTTCTGAGTCTAGAGAGAAGAGTAAAGCTAGGAATTTTCCAGCTGTGGGGTAAAGAAAAATAATAATGATTTCTGTTATAGAGACCCTGTATTTTTTAAATTAATGTATTACTTTCAATTTGTGCTTCTTTCAATATGCTGGCACCAAAATTGCTAAATGCAAATTTTTTAAGTAGCTCACCAGAAAAAAAAAAAGTGATACGAATTTAAGTAATGAATAAAAACATTTTTTCATCCCATAAATGGCGACACTATTAGAAAATTAGAAAGATATGTGGAGAATATACATATATATTAAAAATAAAAGGGAATCTGGGACTATTTCCAGGTAGATAAGGTCAAAACGTAGTACAGTTATAGGACACTCATACATTATCACAAAAATTGCATAGTATGGAAAAATCATATACCCATTCAGTGACCAAAAGTCACTGTGAATCCTAGAACAAAAGTAAACTCCATAAAGCTTCCATTGAAGGCTCGCAAGGCTAATTTTCCATTTAAAGGCTAAGTTTCATACTCAAGAATAATGATGCAGACACCAACGCCCAATAAACCACGGTATACCTTCCTAGACATCTAGCCACAAAAAAAAAAAAAAAAAAAAAAAACCACGATGAAACACCTCAGACAACAGCCAATCAACTTAAAGGTCAAGACTAGCCCTCTATAACCTAGTTTGTGACACTCCCCAGTCCAAGCAGTATGGCAGGTAGTCCTGATCCGTCAGTTTGTAGCTTGTGGTTGTCGGAATAAAGCTTTGCTTTATTTTCTTTCAATTGTGTGTCTCATCCTCCAACTCTGGACCCTAGTAGTGACTGTGATAATAAAGGAAAAATACAGGTTGAACTTGTAGGATTTTTCCATGTAGACTGTTATGACTTTCCAAGAAAAGGATACACTGTTTGTGTCTTTTCAGATGATCAACTAAAATATTTTATAAAGCACACTTTAAAAATGTTCCTAAATTCAACACCTTTTTTTAAATTCAAAAAACTTTTAAATTTAAAAACTTAACTCATCATTCTAACAGATATCATCCTCTGAGTCTTCTAATCAACATCTGTACTCTTTCTTTTTTCTCTTAGTGTACTTTCCTCATTTTCACCAACTCCTATCATTTTATTTATTTAAATGAGGCACCAATCAATGATAAGATTCAAGCACCTAACCTTCTAACATCACACCCAAAAGCAAAGTATCTGCTTCCTTTCACTGTTGCCTGTCTCCTTCATGGTAAACTCAATTCTGTGGAACAATTCTGAGTTTGTTTACTTTAGTCATTTACTACTTATTACTTTTTTACTTTTCATATTCTATCTGTGAGATAATTTGTACTCAAGAATCAATTTTAAATAACCTTTTACATTATTTCACTTTCTTCACTTCTTTATCTACTTTTGTGCTTTTTTTAAAAATAATTTCCGACTCATTTAATTGCATTACTTTTCCATTCTATTTTACTGTCATTTTAAAGTGACTTTGTGGTTGTCAGATGGAAAATAAAAATTAGAAAATAACTTATCTTTATTTTAAACAGATAGGAATGTTAAGTGGAATCAGGAATTGTATGAAATGAATACACTAAGACTTATTTAGATGCTCATTCAAATTTAACATGAAACCACAGGTCAAACTTCCCATTTTCTCAATTCTCTTCTGTTTCATTATACTCTATGTTCTATGTACATTAGCTGTCCTATATACCAGCCATCCAAATTTTTCTCTTCATCATGCCTTGTCCATGTAGTATTGCCTTTTGTAGAGATCTTTAAGTCTTGTGCTAATAACTATCTTATATTTACCCATTCCATTATACATTTCCATTCTTTGCTGTTTGATTTTTGGATCACACACGGTTGACACTTAGGGGCTACAACTGGCTATGAGTTCAGAAATTGCTCCTGGCTCGGGGACCATATGGGACGCCAGGGATGAAACCTAAGTTCATCTTGGTTCAGCAGCGTGCAAGGCAGAAACCCTACCGCTATGTTTTTGCTCCGGCCCCTATCCTTCTTTCCTTTTATTTATGGTCTCCTAATATGTCTTTACACTAATTTCAAAGTGTATTTTAACTCTCAAACATTTTTATAGGATTGCTTTACTTTTGACATATTCTATGTAAGGCAGGAATCTTATAAACTCTGTTTGATGACTCTCTATGGCTTAGCCTAGTGCATGTATTGCTTTTACTCTTATTTTTCCAATATCTAATACATTGGTCTACACTGTCAACATGCTAGGATCTCATTTGCAAATCAGTTCTTACCTCCTTCTGACTTTCTCTACAGTTTCAGTTAATAATGTTAACCAATACATACAAGGTAAAGGAACTCTACAGTGGCTTATTTTATTGACAAAGTAGTGGGTGACACCATATGCAGACAACCCATGTGAAAATAGAAGTCAGATATAATTTCTTCAGAGAATAAAGCAATTACAGATAAACGACTTTCTTTCCTAAGAGGCTAGTAAAGTGTTTTTGCATGTCCCCTTTCAGTATTTCATGTCATGGTAACTTTATCTTTTCTGTCCAATTATCTTTTTTCTATCCAATTTACTTTTCCGTCCAAGCTATCAACAAACTAACAAAGTAAATTGCCAGGCAATCAAGTAAAAAATTATTTGAGCCTATACTTCCAAAATTATTATTTTCAAAACTAATCAACATGGAGAAATACTATGAAACATTATCAAATCCAACACTATCATCAAAATATTAATATAATTATTTGTTGTATCTAGCTTTTATTTAAAAAATGAAAGTAAAGAACAGGTCTTTGGAATTTCTTAAAAATAGTTTAGTGTGGGGAAGGATATTAGAAGTTATTAATGTGAAACCTTCTAAACCAATTATAAGATTAGACTTATACAAAATTGTAAATTAGATAAGATTTTCAAAACCTCTACTGAGATTTTCTTCCTTGTTAAGATGTAATATTTCTTTCCTTATATATCTTAACCATAGTTAGAACCTAATCATGATATGAAAAACTCCAGATTCTTACTGTGCCAGAATAATAAAAACTTCCAGGGCTGACATGGATTTGATGTGAAAAGGCCTCTCAGTCCTGGAAGTTATTATTCTTGATGTGTGTCATCTCTCTGGAGTGATAATGCAAAGTTATCACACAAAGTGATGTGGTAATGCCAAGATTTTATTTGCATTTCCTTTATTTTAATGATGTGGAACATTTGTTCATGTGCCTTTGGCCATCTGTATCCTTTTTTTTTGGGGGGGGGGGGTTGGGCCACACCCGGTGACACTCAAGGGTTACTCCTGGCTATGCGCTCAGAAGTCGCTCCTGGTTTGGGGGACCATATGGGAAACCGGGGGATCGAACAGCGGTCCATCCTAGGCTAGCGCAGGCAAGGCGGGCACCTTATCTCCAGCGCCACCGCCCGGCCCCGGCCATCTGTATTCTTGGAGGGAGTTTATTTTCTGATATGGCTTTTCTCACTTTTACATAGCCAAAGGCTGTACCCTTTTGTGCATGAAGAAATTCCAGAAAATAGAACTTCACCTATGTACCCTTAAAAATTTAAGGAGATGATATCTCTTAAGGGTAATACTACAGAGAAAGAGATAAAGGAATCCTTGGTACTGTGTGTTAAATATTGAGATAAACATTGTCTGAATTCTAAACCAAGCACAAAGCATGAAGACTTTGGAGACTAAAGACCCATTATCTTAGTAGCTAGAGAACTACTGAGATGCGGTTTCAGACCAGAGCCAAGAATAGATTTTTGTGAAGAGTAAGACGAGGATGCACAGACAAAGGATACAGTAAGAATCCAAAAAACAGAGTTCAAAACAATGCTTTCTCTCTCTGAAGAATAAGCCAATTAACACCTAATTGTGTGGGCACCGAGCTTTTCTTTCCATTCTGAAAATGTATGTGCCCTCTCAGGCACATAGCTTTCTCTCCAACCCTTTGTTTTCCTAAATCAATTTGTCCTATTTCCAAAAATAAATAAAAACAAAACAAAGTAACACCTTACTCATTGCTATGTATCTTACATAAAATTTTCAAATCTAAAACTAAATTTAAAGCTCCGTAGAACAGAAAATGATTATATCAGGATCTTCTAATTAGTTATTGTCATAAAAAAACAAAATTACTTATAAAAGCATATTTTCTTTAATAATTCATATTCCTAAATGAAGTCTTTAAAGGATTTTATTTTATGAAAATTTATTTTATGAAAAGTGATACTTGGGGGCCGGGTGGTGGTGCTGGAGGTAAGGTGCCTGCCTTGCCTGCGCTAACCTAGAACAGACCGCAGTTCGATCCCCAGTTCCCCATATGGTCCCCCGTGCCTGCCAGGAGCGACTTCTTAGCAAATAGCCAGGAGTAACCCCTGAGCGTCACCGGGTGTGGCCCAAAAACCAAAAAAAAAAAAAAAAAGTGATACTTATTTTAATAAGATGAATTAAAAGCTACACTAATATGTAGAAAAAAACAGTAAAACATTTTTCTTAGATAACAGATAGCACAGAAATTCAAGCTAACATGAAAACCCAGTGTTCTAATTAACACTAATAAAATTACTGCATATGACTTCAGTCCCCTATAAAAAATATTTTCATTAGACACTGATTACAATATATATAGTATATATATACTATATATATATATATATATATATATATATACACATTTGATAGGTGACAAAGCAATTTATTATGCTTCTACATCTGTCTCCAAAATATGACTTTATACCCCCACTATTCTTTTGTTTTGTTTTGTTTTTTGTTTTTTGGGTCACACCTGGCAGTGCTCAGAGGTTACTCCTGGCTGTCTGCTCAGAAATAGCTCCTGGCAGGCACGGGGGACCATATGGGACACCGGGATTCGAACCAACCACCTTTGGTCCTGGATCGGCTGCTTGCAAGGCAAACGCGGCTGTGCTGTCTTTCTGGGCCCACCCCCACTATTCTTAACATCCAAACCATGGCATCCTTCTGGGTTTATCTAATTCATAGAAACAAATCATTAATAGCGCAAAATGTTTATATATTTGATATCCTCATTTCAAGTTGTCTTTATTCCCACTAGCACACATTATTATTCATATTATCATTAAAAATGCTTCAGTCCCCAAATAATAAATTCTAACACATCAAGATTATGCACTAACAATTATGTATTTTATCTCTTTCACTCAGTAGCTGCCATTGAACTAATCATTTGATCTCATTGAGATATACTGCAGATCATGGCATTATCTAAAGATTTTTTTCTTCAACAGAGTTCATTTCTTTTTTTTTTTTTTGGTTTTTTTTTTGGGGGGGTCACACCGGCAGTGCTCAGGGGTTACTCCTGGCTCCATGCTCAGAAATTGCTCCTGGCAGGCACGGGGGACCATATGGGGCACCGGGATTCGAACCCATGACCTTTTGCATGAAAGGCAAACGCCTTACCTCCATGCTATCTCCCGGGCCCCCGGAGTTCATTTCTTAACACAATTTATATATAACTGAATCATTTGCTAAATCTCAAGTCTTCCCTGCATCTTTTGATGGCAGGATAGTACCAGGACTTTGGAGTTAAGAGTTATAAAAATGAAATATTTAGTGATAGGTAGCTAAGCTAATAAAATTTCAGAGATTTTTTGTTTGTTTGTTTTTGTTTTGGGGTCACACCCGGCAGTGCTCAGGGGTTACTCCTGGCTCCATGCTCAGAAATTGCTCCTGGCAGGCACGGGGGTCCATATGGGGCACCGGGATTCGAACCGATGGCCTTTTGCATGAAAGGCAAATGCCTTACCTACATACTATCTCCTGGACCCGAGATTTTTCATTTAAACAAAAATTAGAGAATAAAATAAATGAAATTTTATTTTGAATTTTCTTATTTTGAAAATAAAAAAAGTTTTTCTTAATTTTTATAGGGGTCATAGATATAATTCTACAGTAAAATTCTTGCCCTGGCTTTGATTCCTAATTTCCCCAAAAGATTAATGACTTTTAAATAATTTGTCCCCACTGGCTTAATGCATATTCTCAGTATCCTCTTGAAAAATCATTCTCTTGCTCTTTTCCAAATAACATTACTTGTAGTTGATTAATTATTACTTATTCCCAGAAAATCTACTACTAAAACAATATATTTCACAGTATATCATATTTATTATTCAGCTAAAACTTAAAAATGTTAGTTGTTTATAGTAAGATCATTCCTTTTCTGTGGACTATTTAATCCAAAACATTTGTTTCAATTATTACTCTAATTATAGTAATTAAAATAAAACCAGAAACATAACACGGAAAAGCCAGTATTGAATCTACCTAGTGCTATATCCTTTCTATAAAAGTATGTATTTGATATATAAAATGCATATGCAACAACTTAACAGAACATAGTATACCTTTTTTCCAATATAAGTTATTGACCACTCCTGAGAATTTTTCTTTCATAGATTTTTATAGCAAAAGGAAATTATCATATGACAATGTTATATTCATCTGTAAAGATTTATGTGTCATCCATCTTCAAACCACTTAGATATCTTACTGGCCTGCATGTCACAACACAGTCAGAATTACTATGATGCCAGGAGAATTTGACAGAGTATGAAGTTAATTTACTTGTTAGTGTCAAGAGTGCAAATTTTATTAGTTGCTGTTCATTGTAGGAAAATAAAAAACTAGCACCTGAGGCAAACAGAAGAAAGTTTAAGGCAAGGTAAAATCTAATGCCAGTTAATCTAATCAAGTTTATAGAAATGTGCATTGTAGTTTACTGTTCAGAGGGGAAAAAGCTAGTTGTAAACTAATAAAAAATCAAAATTATAATTAAAATGCTACTTCCCTACATGATATATATATATATATATATGGAAACAAAAGCCTGCTCTCTACCTAACTGTGGAGACTATAATTATTTCTAATAGTTTTGAAAGATTATTGTGCCTTTCAAGAATAATATATTGTTTTCCTGTATACACAGATAAGTGTTATATGAAAATCAGACAGTCTTTGGAGTCAGTCACTTTTGGGTATAAATCACTAATATGGGAGTACATAATCTCAGACAAGGTACAGATACTGTTAACCTTGTTTTCTTCTTTTGAAAATACTTTACCTAGAGACTAAATTCTGAGTTCACTTAATGAACTCAAATAATGAATATCTTAAATAATCAGAGCACATAACTGAAAGAAAAATAAATGATGCACTATGCAAACCAGAGCTAAAACAGAAACATAAAATGAAGTTCATATATACAAATATCATTCCCCAAAGAGAGAATCCAAAAAATAATCTCCAAAATTCAACGAAACCCCTAATATTTTTCTCAGTAAAAGTTAGTCTTTGATGTTCAAGGATTAGTCTGTAAAGCAACATCTAAAATGAAAAAGCGTTGTAATTAAGAAAATTATAGCTGCAAGTTTGTTGTACACTGATCTTCCTCTTTATTTTGCATTAATTTCCAATTCTGTTAGTGCTTCAGGCTCTACATTTGGCATTCAAAAGTTCCTCTCTTAAATTGGCTTTTCAACATTATTATTACAAAAATAATCTTTGTAAGTATAAACTACGGAGGGGAAGAATAAAATATACGTATATGTACATATTTATGTACATCAAAATTTATCATCCAGATTTTTCTACCACCTAATTCCAAGTTTTATTCTATGTTCTATAAGTCAAAATCTAATTTGAAGGACTGACTGGAAGAATATTATTTTTGTTTTCTTGTTTTGTGGGCCACACCTGAAGAGCTCCTGCCTCTGTGCTCAGAAATCACTCCTTGCAGGTTCGGGGGAAAATATGGGGTGCCAGAGATCGAACTACCATGTGCAAGATTAATGCCCTACCCACTGTGCTATCCCTCCAGGACCTCCTCACTATTTTGTTATCCTCTCCTCATACTAAGGCAAAGTATTCTTTAGCACATTTCCAGTTTTTCTGTGTTCTCCATCAGATTCTTCATACCTTGTCATGATTTTCAAATACAAATATATATAAATAGTTATTTAATAATAATAATTTTATCTTTTCAAGGTAAAAATGTTTTAATATTGCTGTTGCTGCACTGTCTTCCAAATATTCACAGATCGTGGTTGTCTACCCTCATATTTCAGGTGTGTCATTTGAGGGAGGTCCTTCAGGCCTGGATCAGATCTTGAATTCTACAGGCTTCTGTGGCCACTTACAAATCCCTTCTCCAAAACTCTAGGTCCAGCCTGTCATCAGTCCTGACATCAAGTCTGAAAATCCTCTCATCTCAAAAGCAATTTATATTTAATATTTCTAGGCAGATAAGCCCTAGCATTTCTTTGTCTTAGACAAAACACAGCCTTAAATCTCAGTCAACCAAACTAATCAGTTGGCAATTTTTTTATGCTCGGATAACCTTGCATATTTAGGAAAACAACCTGTATTATAACCTGAAAATAAACAGATGTATTTGAAGCCATGGTTTGTACAATCAATTAAAGAGAAAATGACTCATTCCTATCCACAATGCAAAGAACATGGTAAAACTACAGAAAATAACTGCAGTTGAGAATATGCCTAGAAAAAATCTAGGCAAATCTCCAAGTCTATGAAAAGGCCTGTGCCTGGTAGATGAGGACCTAAAATCAAAACTTAGTATTTTAGCAATAGAATCAAAATAAGTCTTGCCAACAAAACTAAACAATCAATAAATGAACATTTCAACCAACTTAACTCTTTCAGAAATTGAAAGAATCCATACAATTGGAATTACAAGAATTTAGGAACACATTAGTAAGTCATAGTAACAGAATCACACAGGTGAAAAACACAATAGACTACCTTGAAGACAAATTACAAGCAAACGCTGGTAAGTCAAAAAGAATGGAGATAAAAACTTGTGGAAGAAAAAGTAAGGTATTTAAAGAACAAAGATGCTGGAAATCTCTAAATGTTAAGAATACTAGAAGGGAGGAAAGGGAAAAGGGAAAGAACAAGTAGTTGGGTAGATAATAGCAGAGAACTTCCCAATCTCTGAAAAGAAGAAGCTGTATAAATCCAAGAGGCAAAAAGAGTGTCAAACAAAATGGACCCTACCAGAACAATACATATAGTAATCCAAAATGCAAAAAAAAAATGAGAGGGAGAGAGATAGAGAAGAACTTCTTAAAGTAGTAAGGGATAAGAAAAACCTTAATTATAAAGGAAAGAACATAGGAATAAAACCAGACTTTCCATGTGAAGTGATCCAGATAAGGAAAGAGTGGATGTCAGAGGCAGGCAAGAGAAGGTGGTAAGAAAGGAAACTAGGAACATTGGTGGCAGAAACTTGCACTAGTGTTCATTCTATTACTGACACTCAACCAAGAACAATTTTGTAAACATGTGCTTAAATAAAGAAATAATATAGTAACAAAGAAAAGAGTGGAATGACATTTTTAAATAACTGAACGAAAGAAATTTTCAACTTAGGGTCCACTATGCAACAAACTTCTCATTTATGTGGGAGAGTGGAATAGAAATATGCTCAGACTAAGTAAATGTGCAACATTCATGATAACCAAGCTGTAAATGAACTACTCAAAGGTCACTTATCTAAACCAAATAACTAATTGTTACAGCAACAACCCTACATGATATAATGCACTGTAGCCCTTCTGTTAATAGTCTCCCTAAATATCAATAGACTAAAATCTCCCATCAAAAGGCACAGAGTAGAGGGTAGAATCAGGAAACAACACAAAATCATTTTCTGCATGCAGGAAACACACTTAAAAATCTCAGGATAGACACATATTCAGAGCAAAAGAAAGGAAAACAATTATATGAGCCAATGCAAAAAATAAAGTCGGGATAGCCATACTTAAATCAAATTGTATTTAACCACAAGAAAGTAATTAGAGACAAGATGGACACTACTTATTGCTCAGGGAAGCAACAGATGAAATAGTACTAATTCTGATCAACATATACACAGAAAATGTAGGTCAGCAAAATATATAAGGTATTTGCTCAGAAACCTAGAGAAACAGATGGACAGAAATGTTACAGTAGTGGGGATTTCAACATGCCACTCTCCCCACTGGATATATCTATTAGGCATAACATTAGGAAAGACATAAGAGCCTGAAATAACAAATAATAAGAGCTGGGACTAGAATTTATGCAGGACCTTTTATGCTAAAAAAGTTGAATATATAATATTGTCAAGTGGACATGAAACATTCTTTAGAATGGATCATAAATCTAACTTGCAAAAATTCACAAACTATAACATAAGGAAGCTGAACCATATGCTGGATAAAATCAAGGAAATCAAAGAAAAAAATAAAGAGATTACTTGAGACTAATCAAATGAAGGAAAAAAAAAAACAACCAACATTATGGAGCATAGCAAAATGAGTAATTAGGGGGAAAAGGCATAGCAATATAGGCCTGTATAAGAAAAGAAGAAAAAGATAAACTCAGCAACCTGAAGGCACACCTTAAATATCAGGAAAAACCAACAACAAAGAAACCCAAACACAAGCAGAAGAAAAAAATAATTAAAAACAGAGAATAAGGGGCCGGGCGGTGGCGCTGGAGGTAAGGTGCCTGCCTTAACGTGCTAACCTTGTACGGACAACGGTTCGATCCCCTGTGCCCCATATGGTCCCCCAGGCCAGAGGCGACTTCTGAGCGCATAGCCAGGAGTAACCCCTGAGCATCACTGGGTGTGGCCCAAAAACCAAAAAAAAACAAAAACAAAAACAAAAAAAACAGAGAATAAATCAATGATATAGAAACAAAGCAAACAATACTAAGAAACAATAAAACCAGGAGCTGATTTTTTTGAAAGAATAAAAAAGATAAGCTTACCATTGGCAAGGCTCAGGAGGGAAAATAAGAAAAAAAATTTAAATAAAGTGGATTAAAAATTAAAGGGAAGAAATTACAAAAGAACCCTCAAAAATCCAAGACAGCATGAGAGCTTACTATGAGCAATTGTACTCTGTTAAACTAGAGAACCAATAAGAAATGAACATATTTCTGGAAACATTATAAATCCCCAAAGCTCCATAAGGAGGAAGTAGAGAGCCTAAACAATGACAAGCAAGAAATTGAAGCAGTATTTTATAATCTCCCCTAAAAGTCCAGGACAAAATGAATTTATAGATGAGTTTTATCAAGAATTCAGAGAAGAATTACTACCAGTGATCTTTAAACTTTTCCAAAATATCAAAGAGATGGGAATCCTCCATAATAGTGTATTTGAAGTTAACACCACTCTGATTCTCAAAGCTGAGAGAAACTAGCAAGAAAGAAAACTAGAGACCAATCTCACTGATGAATATTAATACGAAAATCCTAAGCAAAATTTTAGCAAATTGAATTCAGCAGCACATAAAAACAATTATACATCATGACCAAGTGAATTTTATTTCAGGGATAGAAAGATGGTTAAAGAAAAGTAAATCAATCAACATCATACACCACACATCAGTAAAATATAAGACAAAAAGTATATGATAAGGGGCTGGAGCCCTGGTGCTGCAGTAGAGCATTTGCATTGCATGCAGCTGACCTAAGACTGACTGAGATTTGAGCCTCCAGCATCTCAAATGGTCCCTGTGCCAGGAGCAATTTCTGAGTGCATAGCCAGGAATAACCCCTGAGTGTCCTTGGATGTAGCCCGAAAACAAAAAACAAAATCAGAATCTTATTGTCATATCAATGGATCAGAGTAAGCATTTGACAAGATCCAACACATTCATGTTTAAACCCTCAGCAAAATAAGTGTGGATGGAATCTTCCTCCAGATAGTAAGAGATATCTATAAAAATTCCAAAGTCATCATTATTCTTAATAGCGACAAACTGAAAGCATTCACTAAAGTCAGGTACAAGGTGAAGATGGCCATTGTCTCCACTCTTATTTAACATAATATTAGAAGTCCTAACAATAAAAATCAGTCGAGAGAAAGAAATCAAAAGAAACCAAATTATATCTATTTGCAAACGACATGATGATAAACAGTGAAGACTAAAGAGTCCACAGAAAAATATTCTAGAAACAATAAACCAATACAGTAAAGTGATGACTACAAAATCAATATACAAAAGAG
>PVKC010021360.1:0-18173 GCA_004027635.1 Crocidura indochinensis | reverse complement strand
TGTTCTTTTGTCCTTATAGAATTTATCTGCATGTACTAATCACTAATATGCAAGTTTGTGCTATTAATTTAAAATTATGCTTTTCTTAACTTACAGTATAAATAAAACAAAATATAGATTTACCTTGTTTAGTCAACAAAGACAACTTGTAAACAATTTAAACAATTTATAATTATCTATCCAGGCAGTGTTTTCTCACTTTCTTAGCAACAGTCAGTTTTATCTTTTTTTTTCCTACGTATCAGGACAGTGTAAGTAATTCTGTATGAAAATTAAGTTGATATAATATTTTTCTAAAATGCTAATAGTCTAATTGACTGTTGAAAAATCAATAAATGGACAACTCATTCTAATGCAACATGAATCTGGTGACAATACTTTTTGCTGAGAAAACTACATAAATTTTAATTTTAGATGAGGAATAGTTCAGATGGTTTATCAGGGAAATTTTAAAATTTCTTAAGTTAAGAATAGTGTGGTATTGTAAAGTGGAAGATGAATATTATGAAAGTAGACTAGGGCTTCCTGATCCCTGTGGAAGACTGGTGAAGAAGACGCCAGCAAATTTAATTCCATCAAGGTTTGCCAGCCAGGAAATTGAAGAGTATGGCCACTCTTCTTTGCTCTGGGCCACACACATCTCTTAACCCATGTATTCCACCATGACATGCAATGCAGTAAAAGCTCCACTATAAGTATGTCAATGGGGGAAACAAAGCAGGACAATGGCATGTATAGAGAATGAAGATGCAGCTCTGATGACCCAGAAAGCACCAAGTACTTGGTTAACCTCTCAGACAAGGAATTTAGAGTAGTACTATGGAGAATGCTCATAAAATTCAAAGAAAAAATAGATAAATCTGAAGAGAACACAATCAGAAAACTCCAAACAGAAATAACAGGACTGAAAAACTCAGTAGATGAAATTAAAAACTCAATGGAAAACCTCTCAGAGTAATAGCAGCTAAGGACAGAATCAGCAAGCTGGAAGATGAGATGCAGAGCAATTTCATACATCAGAAGAGACTAGAAAAGAACCTTAAAGCAAACGATCAGACAATAAAAATATACTCAAAGAATGTGAACAGATGAAAATGAAGTCCTTGACAAATTCAACAGAAACAACTTAAGAATCATTGGAGTCCCAGAAAACCAGAAAGAATCAATAGTCAAGGGCATCATTACAGAGAAATTCCCAGAGCTAAAGACAGCATGCAACCAAATTCTGTATGCCCGACGAGTACCAGCTAAAAGAAATCCAAAGAAAAACACCCAAGACACATCCTTATCACAATGACAAATTCCACAGAAAGGGATAGAATATTGAAAGCAGCAAGATAAAAAAAATGGAAATTGCATTCAAAGGAGTATCCTTAAGATTTACATCAGACTTGTCACTAGAAACCTTCAAGGACCAAAGGCAGTGGTGGGATATAGTAACAAAACTCAATGAAATGAATGCTAGGCCTAGACTACTACACCAAGCCTGATTCAATTTCAGATCTGAAGGAAGTATACATAGTTACATGGATAAACAGAATCTCATAGTATATGTGCTGCCGAAGCGAGCACATAAACAGAATCTCATAAACTTTACAGACTCAAACCCGAGTTAAAAGAAAAACTAAAGATCTACTTTAAGAGAAGACAGATAACAGACACAATGAACTTCTTCACAAAGATGGCTCTAAAACCATGACAATTATCTCTCTCAATGGACTAAATGCAGTAGTTAAGAAACCCAGAGCAGCAAAATGGATCAAAAAGATGAAGTCACCATTTTGTTGCCTACAAGAAACACATATAAATAGACAGAATAAACATAGACTCAAAATAAAAGATTGGATGAAAATAATCCAAACAAACCACTCCTTTAAAAAAGCTGAAATGGGCATATTAATATCAGATGACACAAACTTTAGACTCAGAAAAGTCATAAGGGACAAAGTTGGTCATTTTGTGTAATCAAAGGATATTTACAAAATCAATATCCTAAAATATATGCACCTAATGAGGGACCAGAAAAAAATATTGACTACAATTGTTGAAAAACCTGAAAGAAGACATCAAAGTCACACAATATTAGTAAAAGACTTCAACACAGCCCTGTCACCCCTTAATATATCAACCAGGCTGAAACATAACAAGAATATACTAACTCTGACTGAAAAGAGAAAAGGAAGAAAGTAAACTAATCAATATATATGTATATCCTATGTATATATCCTATATATATATGTGTGTGTGTGTGTCCTATATATATATATATATATATATATATATATATATATATATATAGGACACACAATCCATAGAAAACTGGATACACATTCTTCTCCAATGCACATAAGTAATTTTCAAGGATAGACCACATTCTGGCGCTAAAACATATAACCATAAAATCAAGAGGATAGAAATTGTACAAACTACCTTCTCATATCACAAGGCACTAAAATTAGAAGTGAACTACAAAGGATCACACAATAAAAATTTAATAGCTGGAAGCTAAACAGCGCACTGCTGCACAACCAGTGAGTCATAAATGAAATAGAAAAGGAATTCAAAACATTTCTGGAAAAAAAATTTAAAATTAAGACACAAACTATGAAAATTTATGGGACACATAAAAAGCTATACTAAGAGGAAAATGTATAGCTCTTCAATTTTATGAAGCACACATCAGAAAGGATGAAGGGGCCTACATAAATAGTAAAATGACACAGCTTTTAAAATTCAAAAACAATCAACAAGAGGTACACAAAATAGGTAGGCAGAAGAAATAAACAAAGCTTAGAGCAGAAATCAATGAAGTGGAAACTCCCCAAAATTTCAAAAAAAAATAACAAAAGCAGAAGTTTGTTCTTTGAAAAAATAAACAAGATTGATAGATCACTGGCAAAACTCACAAAGAAAGTGAGAGAGAGAAATTTGATAAACTGGATTTAAAATGAAAAGGGAGAGGTTACTACAGATATTGCAAAGATTCAAATGGTAATCAGAAACTAGTTTGAGAAACTGTTTGCCATAACTCATGAGAACCTTGAAGAAATGGATAAATTCATGGACTCCTACAATCTCCTATGGTTAAACCAGGATGATGTAGCGTTTCTAAATAGACCCATCACTACAGATGAAATTAAAAGAGTAATCAAAAGTCTTCCCCAAAATAAAAGTCCAGGCCAGATGGATTCAGCAATGATTTCTTTCAAACCTTTCCAGAGGAACTACTCCCAATACTTTTCAGGTTCTTTTGTGAAACTGAAAAATCAGGAACACTCCCATATAACCCTGATAGAAAAATCAAACAGAGATGTTGCAAGAAAAGTAAAGTACAGACAAATATCTCTGATGAAAACAGATGCAAAGATCCTCAACTGTAAAAATCCGTTCCCAGGAGAGGTTCGCTGATGGAGGTAGGGAGGACGAGGTATCTCCCCTCCAGCTCGGGGAACGCGTCTACCACCCAGTAACCAGCGGTTCTGAGGTGAATCGGCGGGTAAACAGCTCACGGAGAGTCAGACTTGTGGAAATATCAGCTTTATTTGGTGGAAAGAACTGAGGTCTGAAGTCTCAGCATCAGTTCCAACAAATAGCCCCCCACACCCGCCTTCCACAGACCCTTGTTTTATACCCCAGAATCAGGTACCACCCTAGGGTAGGGGCAGAATGCCAGGTCACACCCTAGGGTAGGGCACAGACACCGATCAGGGTAGGGTCAGTAACATACTAATCCCAAGAAATGTTTACAAAAACAACAATTCTGCCAGGTTATACCCTAGGGTAGGGTCCAATCACTGATCAGGGTAGGGTCAGAAATGTTTATACATAACAATTCCAGATCATGATAAGATTAGAAATGTTTACATATGCAACACTCAACAAAATACTGGTAAATAGGATAAAATGCCTCATCAAGAAGGTCATACACCACACCAAATAGGATATATTCCAGAAATGCAATTATGGTGTAACATAAGTAAATCAATCAACATAATATACCATGTTAACAAAAAAAATAAAAACCATATGTATTAATAGGTGCAGAGAAAACATTTGATAAGGTCCAACACCTATTCTTGGTAAAAACTCTCATCAAGATGATGGGAATGGAAGAAATTTTTCTCAATATAGTCAAGGCTATCTACTACAAGCCAATGGCAAGTATTATTCTCAATGGTGATAAATTAAAAGCCTTTCCTCTAAAATATGGTAAAAGACAAGGTTGCCCTCTCACACCACTCCTATACAACATAGTGCTGGAAGTTCTTGCCATAGCAATTAGGCAAGTAAAAGATATCAAGGGCATCCAGATAGGAAAGGAATAAATCAAGATCTCACTGTTTGCAGATGACATGATACTATATTTAGAAGACCCTAAATGCTACCAAAAAGCTTCTAGAAACAATAGATTCAAATAGAAAAGTGGCAGGCTACAAAATTAACATGCAAAACTCAATGGTATTCTTATACAACAATAATGATAGAGAAGAAATGGATATTAAAAAAACAACCTCATTCACATTAGTGTCACACAAACTCAAATATATTGGAGTCAACTTAATTAAGATGTGAAGGGCCTATACAAAGAAAACTACACAATCCTGCTTCAAGAAATTAAAGAGGATACAAGGAAATGGGGACACATACCCTGCTCATAGATTGGCAGGAATAACATCATTAAAATGGTAATACTCCCCAAAGCATTGTACAAATTTAATGCAATCCCTTTAAGTATTTCCATGACATTCTTCAAAGAAGTAGATCAAACATTCCTGAAATTTATTTGGAACAATAGAAACCCACGAATACCTAGAGCATACCCTTGGGAAAAGGAGCATATGAGGCATCACATTCCCAAACTTTAAATTGTATTACAAAACTATAGTCATTGCAAAAAACAAAATAAAACAAAACAAAAACAAACAAACAAAAAAACAGACCAGTAACTTCTTAAAAAAGGGCTGTGCTTCTATTTTTTTCATTTTCTTTTACTTTTCTTTCTTTTTTTTTTTCATAGGCATGGTAAATATTAGGGAAATTAGAATGGGAATTCCCTTGGCCTAAGAGATACAGCATTTCTCTTCCCTTGAAGCATACTGTCATGCAAACACCTACAGGCTCAGTACTCATTCATTACAACACCCCAAGGTCTTTTGATCCTGCATGGAAACTTTACAATCAAATGTGGGTGATAACATCCTGCCTCTGTAGCTGGAGTTCTTGCTATTTGCATAGGACATAAGGTGAAGGCTATGAGAGATATTTTCTTTATGGTTCTAGGTATTCACTCTCACCCATGGTACAAGGACCAGACAGTCATATGTTTATTTGGCGGAAATAAAAAATGATCAGACTTGAATACCAAATACAAAGTCAATGACAACAAAATAGATACCCAATCTACAACAAGCTACACAAGTGGGTAACAATTCCTCTAGCATTACAGGGGTAAAGGAGAGAGATGTGGGATGCACGCTGGAAACAGGGACGAAAGGAGGACAACATTAATGGTGGGAATGTTCCTCCTTCATTGTCACTATTACCTTAAATATCAATGAGAAAGATTTATGATTCACTTTTACTACAATAAAAATGTAAAAAAAAATAATAAGTAGAAAAAAAAAACAGCTTGGTACTGCAATAAGACAGACCCTCAGATCAGTGAAATAGACGATCAATTATACTCTTATAAAGTGGAAAGAAATGCAAAATGGAGCAATGAAAGCCTCTTCAATTGGAGAAGCTGGTCAGCTGTTACAAAAAAGAGAACTCAGACCTCCATCTAACACCATGCACAAAGGTCAAATCCAAATGGATTAAAGACTTGGATATGGACACGAAACCATAAGGTATATTGAACAACATGTAGGTAAAATAGCCTATGACATTGGGACTAAAGTCATCTTCAAGGAGGAAACAGCACTCTCCAAACAGTGGAAACAGAGATAAACAGATGGGACTGTATTAAGCTGAGAAGCTTCTGTACCTCAAAGTAAATAGTATCTAGGATACAAAAGCCACTTAGTGAATGGGAGAATCTGTTCACCCAATACACATCAGACAAGGGGCTAATATCTGATATCTAAGTTGTACTGAGTTACTGACGGAACTTAACAAGAAAAAAATCTAACCTCATCAAAAAATAAGGAGAAAAATGAACAATTTCTCAAAGAAGAAATACACATGGCCAAAAGTCACATGAAAAAATGTTTCACATCATAATTATCAGGGAGATGCAAATTTAAACAACAATGAGGTACCAACACATGTCACAGACACTGGCACATTTCACAAAGAACAAGAACAATAAGTGCTGGCGGGGGATGTGGGGAGAAAGGAACTCTCATTCACTCACTGCTGGTAGGAATGCCATCTAGTCCAACCTTTATGAAAATCAATATGGCTATTTCTCAACAAACAAGAAATTGAGCTTCTATATGATCCAGTTATACTTCTACTTTTAGGGATATAACCTAGGAACCCAAAAATCAAATACAAAAATCCCTTCCTCACACCTATATTCATTGCAGCACTATTTACTATAGCAAGACTCTAGAAACCACCAAGATGCCCTTCAACAGATGAATGGCTAAAGAATTTGTGGTACATATACACAATGAAATTTTATGCAGTCATCAGGAGAGATGAAGTCATAAAATTTTCCTATACATGGATGGACATGGAAACTAATATGCTGGGTGAAATAAGTTAGAGGGAGAGAGATACACTCAGAATAGTCTCACTGATCAATGGGTTTTAAGGAAAATAAAAGACATTATTGTAATATTGTCAGATGATGTGTGCCTGAAGGATCAGATCATGATATAAAAATGTAGACTAGACTTATTTTTAATATAAACTTCCTTATTTTAGCACAGAGTGAAGTAATCAAAGGACTGACTCCTGATTGTGGTCCAGGGAGCATTTCTGTATTGAAGCAAGAACCTCAGAGGCTATACTATCTCTGTAGTCCTCCTTTATACCTTGTTTCTTGTGTTATTATGGTAGAAGTAGATCAGGTATTTGATTCTACATTTGTACATTTGTGTCTGCTTTTCTTACCATGTCCTTTGTCCCACTTCTGATTCCTGTAGTAGTTGAGAACCACTATCATGTATCTCTTGTCCCTTTACTATTCCTTTTTTTTTTTTTCTGGTTTTTGGGTCACACCCAGTGACGCTCAGGGGTTACTCCTGGCTATTCCCTCAGAAGTCGCTCCTGGCAGGCACGGGGGACCATATGGGGAACCGGGGGATCGAACCGCTGTCCGACCTAGGTTAGCACAAGGCAAGGCTGCACCTTACCTTTAGCGCCACCGCCCGCCCCCCCCCTTTACTATTCCTAATTCAAATTTTGACTTTTTATTTTGGTTTGATTTTAATTTTGTTCATCTACTGAATCAAAACACCAAATGTTGTATGACTAAGGAACATAATTCCTTGTAGACATAAAATCTGAGAGATCTATGATTAATATTCTGGTAGATATATTTCCTGGGGATGGTTCACTTCCTGGTTCAATAACAGTTGTGGTTTTACTATGTCCTCACTTATCTTCTGGATATCCCCCATTGCATGTTAATACTCTCTGTGCTATTTCTTTATACTCTAAATTATTTACTGTAAATTCCATATTGATTAAATCAAAATATTTTTACCTTTTAATCATTTGTATCTTTTTGAAGTGTGTCTTATCATATGATTTCCCAAATTTTGTGTCTTCCTTCAACCTATCCTTGGTCTCTAACTTAAACTTCAGAGAAACTTTCTACATATTCTTCTACCCTACAAGCACATAAATGTTGAAAAGTCACTGCAGGGGTCATAGTGATGGCACAAGCATAAGGTGTCTGTCTGCCTTGCTGGCGCTAGCCTAGGACAGACCATGTTTCGATCAACTGGCGTCCAATATGGTCCCCCAAGCAAGGAGCAATTTCTGAGCACAGAGGCAGGAGTACCCCCTGAACATCACTGGGTGTGGCCGAAGAACCAAAAAAAAAAAAAAGACACTGCAGTTAGAGAAATTTTATTGCTTATGCATTTAGTATACATATTCTTCTATCCTAAACTGTTTGCAAACAACAAAAACAATTCAGATAAGAGCAGATGACAATTTCCCGGTCAAATGCTATTGTTTACAACTAACAGTCTATCTATTTGTGGTGTATATGTCTAGTCACTAAAATTATATTGTTGATGCATTGACCCCTTGGAGCCTACTTAAATTTTAGTACGATGTCTGTCTCCTAAAAGTTGCTTGGCCAGGGATAAACTTGACTTCGTTGTATTTACAAGCTAAGACATTTGTTTTATTATCTCGGATATAATTTTGACTTATAAGCAATCTGAATATAATCTCTACTTTTGATTTAGGAGTAGAACATTACCTACGTCATCATTATAAATGATCTGGGCCTAAAAATTTAGAATGATACTTCACTCTTTCTGTTGTATTTATATCAGATTTTACTTTTCTTGACAATCTACTTCAAAATGTATCATATAAGTAGCATACAATAAACCTCATTATTTCCTGATTATCTTTTCTATTGAGACACTATCGACAGATTTTTGTTAATTTATCCTGTTTTCTTGTTTATTAGTTTTATTTTTTCAATCACATTCATTCATTCATTCTCCTTGAACATCATTTGCATATCAAACCGTCACCTTTGCAGAAAGGTGATAACAAGACTCCTTGATAACAAAAATCATGTATTTATTATTCAAATTCTTTTGTGTTATAGTTTTAAAGGATTTGATCCTATGAGGTATTTAAAATTGTAGAGCAGTAAATACATTAAAAATTTAGAAAATGAAAGTAACATAGGAATCAGATTGTTATGCTCATCTACTATCACACTAATAAAGAAATTCATTAGAAAATAATTAAAAATTCTAGATAGCAACTGTAATCCTAAAGATAAATCATGATAGTATATAATAAAATGGCTGGGGTTTTTGTTTGTTTGTTTGTTTTGTTGCTGTTGTTTCTTTGTCATTTTATTCCAATTTAACACTTTAGAAAAAGTAATTGTACCTATATCAGCATTCTCACTGCCATATTAGGTATGAGTAATTTAGAGCTTATAATTAAATTCAATTTTATTTTTTCTTAAAATGTGAGTCAAAATTATATTTTCATCTGTGATTTTATGTCACAAAAATTATCCTTTGACTTTAATATTGTTCTTTAGTCATTCCTTTAAATTCTAATTTATTATAAACATTTATGGAAATTTAAGACACTAAGTTAATCAGATTCTGTAGGTGTAATATGTTAGTATTACAACATATGAATCTTTGTTTTCTGGTTTTTGGGCCACACCCAGTGATGCTCAGGGGTTACTCCTGGCTATGCGTTCAGAAGTTGCTCCTGACTTGGGGGACCATATGGGAAATCGGGGGATCGAATCGCGGTCCATCCTAGGCTAGTGCAGGCAAGGCAGGCACCTTACCTGCAGTGCCACCGTCCAGCCCCCCACAACATATGAATCTTAAGGCATGCAATATATTTAAAATTTAATCAAATTTTAAAAATATTGATCCTTTTTTATTTGACTTCTCTTTTAAAAATGGCAATACCTATGTACCTGTTATTTACTGATATCACTAGATATCAGTAAATATCTAAAAAATACCTAAAAAATGAGGTGATTTTCAACCTGATTTTCAACCCGTTATTATTATTTTTTCTTCTCACAAATTAACAGTTTTCAGTATATTTAAAAATTATAATTTACACCAAGTATATTTTTTGTTATTTTCTGTGTTAGTTTGTCCTTACTTATCCATTTCTTATTATATACACAAACACAAATTTAATATTAGGTTCTCTAGATACAGATATTAAATGTTTGAGATTCATCGATGGGGTAAATACCATTACTTTTTTGAGAGGAGTATAATTTTCAGTTATCATTTGAAACTGCTTACACCATTTCTTCATTACATTTGAGCTACTCTGGAATTCTTTGAAATTTATTGCTTTAGAATTAGATCAATGAGTAAAGGTAAGTGAGTTGCTATTACTAAAGGCTTTCTAATATTCAAAGAGCAACACAAAACATCTCTAACAAAATGTATTTTTTAACTAAATTCTCTCAAATTTTGTTCTATAATCCAGAATAAAAAATAACCCTTGTTAAAATAATGGAAACTATGAGATGCATTATCTAGTTTCCTTCAAATGATGTGATTGTTTAGCACATTCGACTTCAGAGGCTCTATGATTTTTATGGTGTGCATTTTAGAGTACAAAAATTCCTTATTGTATATAAAGATAACTATAAAAGTAAATAACAAGGTAATTTTTCATACATGCCTAAACCTAAAAGTTAGACAATCAGATAGAAAAAAAGGAGCAAATCTTTCAAATAATAGATAGAAATAAAGCATAAAACCTTCAGTACATTTTTCTTTCTATAGTTAACCAAAGGAATTATACTTATTCTTAATCATAGCATTGTAAATTGTCAAACTTATTCCATTTACTTGAGTCTTCCTTAGATTACTAAATGCATTTCTTTATATGATACATGAATTCACATATATAAAGTATTTTAAATCATGTTATGCAAAATATTATAACTAAAAATGATACATAGATTTGTCTGTTTCTCAGATTTGTTCCAGTACTCTTGGATGGCAGTAGGAACCCTTGTGATAATCTGCCCTTTAAAACTACTCTTTCCGTTTCTCAGACTCATATATAAATGGAAGATAACAGAAATCTCAGTCATCTCTATCTGAAATGGAGAAAATACAGAAATTTCACTCTATCTGCACCATGCTCTATGAATTACCTCTGACCTCACCATGACTGTAAAATGAGTCTCCTAACTCAAATATATTTCATTTTTTCTCTATATATTTTTATTTTAAATATATTTTTAAAAAAATTGTAGGTAAGGAATGTTGTTCAACAGTAGAGAAAAAACTTCCTATATATTAAGCCTAGTTTGGCAGCACTGGGCATTGAAGAAAATTTAATAGTGGGGGCTGGGGAGATAGCATGGAGGTAAGGCATTTGCCTTTGATGCAGGTCATTGGTTCAAATCCTGGCATCCTATTTGGTCCCCTGTGCTTGCAGGGGCGATTTCTGAACATAGAGCCAGAAGTAGCCTCTGAGCGCTGCAGGATGTGACCAAAAACAAAAACAAAAAAAATGTAATAGTACTGTTCTCATGTATTTCAAAGTTTTAAACTAATATTTTCATAAAAATTACATGGTTAAATATTTCACAGTGTTAACACTATCGGGTACAAAGTGGGAAGAATTCAAGACTCAGTTGTAAAGAATTAATACGTACTATAGTTTAATGTATACAATAAATTTAAATAGCAATTAAAATACTAATGCATGGCATACTTTTAAAATCTAATTGTTATTAGGAGTTTTGTTCATTTTGGAGTCATAAACAACAATGCTCATGTATTATTCCAGGTAGTTTTCAGGGAATCATATGTAATATTGATATTGAAACCTGATCTTCTCCAGGCAAGGCAATTACCCTCCATCCTGTGCTTTCTCTCTGTTCCCGACTATCTAACTTTTTAATTATGATCAGACACAGTCCTCAGAGAATTTAAGCTAGGAATTGGTTTTGGCTACCTGGAGTAGCTGACCAAAGTATGTCTAATGGTCGATTCACCTTTTCTGATTTTATTCTAAATAATAGCTTTTTAGATAGATTTTCTGAGAATATTTTAAATTGGGCTTACTGTGAACATTTTCTTTCTCATGAATTTGCTTATGCATTTTATGCCACTTTTCAGAAACTGAAAAATAAATCACTCACATTTACTCGCTTTCTGTCTTTGTATGACTGTAATCTAAGTTAAATGGCAACAGAGTTCTTACATTCTTTTGACTGTGTTTCAGTTCAAATATAACCGAGAATACGTTCAATTATTTTCATCACCAGATAATTTAAACGCTCTGAAATGTTAAGTATGTGATTTCTATTAAAATATAATTATTGGCAAATGCTAAATACATGATAAAAAGCTTCTGTTTCTAAAGTTACATATTTTTATTTTGAATAAGGTTAAAAATTGAGCCAAAATTATCCATTTTATTTTGTGATTATAACTTCTTTTGTTTAGGACAAATATGAGGCAAATCAAATATTGGAATTATGGAAGAAGCAAATAAAACCCTGTGAAAGAGAATCTTTTATCTTTATGTATTTAATACTTTTAATTTTGATTTTTGGGACATACCTAGGGACTACTTCTATCTCAATCCTCTGGGTAGTGCTTATGGGAACATGTGGCTCTGGGAAACTAGCCCAGTCACATAATATGCACTCCAGCCTCTTGAACTATATTTCCAGTTCTAAGATAATAATTCTGCGCATAAGCCACCTCACTTACACTCTATATCTTGAACCTCTATGTGGATATTAAAAAGTCATTATAAGATATCACCTTTACTAGGCTACAGTAGGGGAGAAGAATGGGGAAAGAAACACAGTGAAGGGAAGAAAGGAATGTAGATCAGGTCAATGAGAAGCAGAGTGTTCAACTTTAGAAATTTTAAGTGAATCATGTATGTTGTTAAGTCATTTAATTTCTATTGAAAAGCGATTTAAAATTGTACTTTTAATTTACATAAATTAATTTTTTAATTTACAACTTTAAATTTTAAATGAACTTTTTAAATTTAAAAATAACTTTTTAAAACTCTCCAAAAAAGAGAACTTCTCAGTCTAAAATATCATTAAAATCACCTGTCCATAATGTTTTTAATGCTCATACCAAGATTCAACTATGTTATTCACTGAAGCTATCATCTATTATATCTATGTTATATTCTTTATTAACTAATGTGATCACCTTATGTATCGATGCCCAGAGTCACTTAATAAAATACAACTTTATTCCACTATCATTTAAAGTTATAGTTAAGGGTGTTTTTGAAAATTAATCTTTTAAGCATAATACTAAAAACAAGCTTGAATGAGAAACAGGACCCACATAGTTGGCTTATAGCCATTTCAATTTGTGATGTTTTACATAAACTTAGTCTGTAAATAACTCACTAAGTAGAAGGGATTCAAATTTTTGAATTCTTCTCTGTTCTCCCCTATTTTCTGACTCTAATTGTGAAAAAAAAAAGACAAAGAATAAATAAGAATAGATAATACACTAAAAGAACATATTCTAATGAGTAAATTAAATTGCCAAATATTCAACCCCAATTTTAGAATTTATACATCTTTATTCAGGTGAAATCAATTTCCATTATGGCAAGGTAAAATAAATTCTAACTGAGAGTATATAGAAAACATATATACCAGAAGACAGTAAGTAAAACCAGAATCAAACAAGGTTTATGTATCCCTGATAATTGTCCTGAAGTCACATTAGATGACTTTACTCTTGGGAAGAAAGAAAGAGGTCGAGAATGTTATTTTAATGAGAATTCCTTCACTTGAAAATATAGTGAAATTTGTATAATAATGTGTAATTAATTATGAAAAATATGATATTAATACAGCAAAATAAAATGTTTATCTGGTATTACAATTCAACTGGATATCCTGTATCTGTGTCTGTCAAATCTGGCATCTCAATTTTACCCTTCTTTAAACAATTAGTAATTATATCTTTCTCCTTTTAATTTTATTTTACAGTCTTAAAAATTTATCAGTCTTAATAACAGAAGGTGTTGGTTCATTTAAAAACATTCAACAACACAGTCTACACCTGTTTTAACCTCCTTTTACCACATCCTATCCTCCCATCTCCCTACTGTGATGTTTCATATTAAAGACCATTAAATTATTAAATATCAAAGTATTTATTGATATTGAGTATTTATTCTTTCTTTATTATGTTACTTTTTGAGAGATATTAAATTTTCTGTTGAAATACATCCATTTTATCTTATATTTTAATATAACAGAAAGAGTAGTCAAAGTAATAGTATGTAGGGCACTTGCTTTGTAAGCAGTCAACATGGTTTCAATACCTGATACCCCATATGGTCCTCCAAATCACACCAGGAATGATCTCTGAGAGCAGAGACAGGAGTAAGCACAGTACACTGCCAAAATAAGAATATATAATCAATCTTAATATTGCTAAAACACACTTTTTATGACACGTTACTGAAGACCTCTAGTGTCTTTCAAATTCTATGATTTGGGGACCCTAAGGTTGTAGGAATTGCCATCCAGCTGGACAATTTAAGTTGTAAGAGTCATAGAAATTATAATTTAGAAAGAGAGAGAGAGAGGGAATTTTACTATTATTAAATCCTCTTTTGTTCTATTAAGCTTATTAGGACACAGCTAGGAGAATCTATCAATATATAATCTACCTTATTTTTCTTCTATGTGATAATATGCAGACCTGAGAACTATATTTGACTCCTACCCAAAAAGGCATACAGTACTTCAATAAATTTCTAAAGTTGAACACTCTGCTTCTCATTGACCTGATCTACATTCCTTTCTTCCCTTCACTGTGTTTCTTTCCCCATTCTTCTCCCCTACTGTGACTACTTAGACTTTAAGCATGATTGCTGTGCAGAATCCAGTTTCCACATCTCTACACAATGCTTCTAGCAGTAATCTACCCTAATAGACCTTGCAGTGCACTAACATTAAAATATCTATTTCTCATTAATAGATTAAGCAAAACTTGTTAAATAATGATGATAGTAATAATTATATAAAAGGTCTAAGCACAAAATAAATTGTGAACTAGGTTAAAATGCAGAGGAAAATTCAATTTTCCAATTTGCAATGCCAAGAAGAGAAAGCACTGGCTAGTGGAATTCAATATAGGTATGCAAGTTTAACAGAACAAATGAGTCTTGCATGCTATAAGTAAAAATAATACAAATTCAGTACATTGTGGTCTTACAGTACTTCATTTGACATCAATATCTCTATATGTTTGTGCATTTGCTTTTCTTGTCTTTGTGATTCCTCCCCCTACTGTGATTAAAAATAATAGATATGCCTTTTTAGTTTCAAATAATGTTACAAATATCCTGCAATACCTACCTTAACCAACCTTTATTCACTCTTTAATTGCCATATGATAAAGATCTTCTCCATAATAGCTCTCCTGACAGAGTAGTGTCAATGATTTTTTTAATTCACACTGTCCTTAAGTTCCATTTTTATAATATCAAATACTTTGCTAAATATAGAATTTTTCCAAGCGTGTCACATACGGGATATAAATAATAGAAAGATATTTATCTTCAACTATCTCATATGTAATTCTCTTTGATTAAAGTGATATATGGGTAGCTTGAAAAAATTCTGACTCCAATAGTAAAATGTAAATATATAAGATTTCTCTATGTAGGAATGACTTCTTTTTTTTTTTTTTTTTGGTTTTTGGGTCACACCCTGTGAGGAATGACTTATTAATGTTATTACCATCTTAATATTTCAATCTCTTGTTAAAAACAGAAAATCCTTATGCACAGAAACCCAAATCTCTAATTATAGTAACCTGACAACAACAACAGGGATTGTGCAAAAAAATTTTCCTGGGACCACAGAGAATGAATCAGGGGTAAGACAGCCTAGTAAGCCTGGAGCCTAGAGGTGGTCTTATGCCAGAATACTTCAGGAGTAAGGTCTCCTTGTATTTAGGCCAAGAATTTTTCTTTTCATTTCCCTCATGTTTTGCTAGGTCTAAGCAAACAACAAAAAATGCCATTCTCACACCCTTTTTACTGTATTTCTTTAACTCTTATTCTCAAAAAAAAGTCACTAGACTTTCTGCTATTGCTTTAATGAGTTCATTGGTGATATAATAATTAACACAAATATACTTTCTACTGAACTTTTTCTTCTTTCCTTTCTCTTCCACTTTTTTAGTTTTTCTTTCTATTTTCTATTTTTTAGTAACTTTGCTTTTGGTCATCTTGAAAGAAATGTGTTATGATCAGTTATGTCAACTATGTGATGCATTTTATTTAAATAAATTTATTAAAAAATAAGGAATCCTAATTGAAAATATGGTTTAAAATAGATTTCAAATGCAATTATACCTATCAAGTTTTGTTTTGATGCTCAGTATTCTCACATATATTATTTCAATCTTTTATATAATTAATGTTGATATGTCACTCTGATATAATATACTCAAATGATAACAGTTAGACTTAAATTTAGTAATCTTTTCCAAGATAAATAATATAAATAAGGTCAATGAGAGCTAATGTACAAAGTGTATGACACCAGGTATTACTAAATAACTCTCTTCGTAGTTTTATTACATACTAGAAAATGTTTTGCCCCATGTAAGTTTATGCTGCTTCATAGGTCGTATTAATGTTTTACTTTGTTTTATTCATTGTGAATTATATGAAAATCTTCTGAGCCATTATTTGAATAACTAACACAAAATAAATCTATTTGTAAAAGAAAATTATATAAGTGTATACAAGATAAAGTGCTAGGAACTTATCATATCAACTAACTCTTTGACTTTAATCAATTATTACCCAAAGATCATTAGACATTATTTACATATCAAGAAAAGTAGTTTTATATTATTTAAATAATATTGGGACCAGAGAGGTGGCACAGAAGTAAGGCGCCTGCCTTACATGCACTAGCCTAGGATGAACCACGGTTCGATCCTCCAGCATCCCATATGGTCCCCCAAGCCAGGAGCAATTTCTGAGTGCATAGCCAGGAATAACCCTAGAGTGTCACTGTGTGTGGCCCCGAAACCAATAAATATATTAATACTTATATTAATCTATATTAATTATTTATTAAATATAAATATGTATAAAACACATATTTATTAAGTATAAATATTAATTTATATCAATACATCTTAATAAATATATATTTAAAGATTATTATTCTATGAGATGATTATTGGCATGGTCTTATAGTACTATACCCTAATCATCCTAATAATGCAGGAGGTGGAGCAACGGTCAGAACTCACTCCTTGTTTTGTGCTCATGGTTCATTCTTTTTTTTCTTTCAAGGTTTTTTTTTTGTTTCTTTGTTTGTTTGTTTGTTTGTTTTGGTGGGGGCATACCAGGTGAAGCTCAGGGGTTACTCATGGCTATGTGCTCAAAATTACTCCAGGCTTGGGGGACCCTATGGGACCCCGAAGGATCAAACCAAGGGCAGTCCTATGTCAGCTGTATGCAAGGCAAATACCCTACTGCTGCACCACCTCATGGTTCATTCTTCATATCACTGGGAAGATCATATGAAATGCCAGGGATTGAAGCAATATCACTCTCTTGAAATACATCTTATATCCTGTATTATCTCTCTGGTCCAGAACCTTCTTTTTAAAAAATGTTTCATGAATAGCCTAAAAGTTTTTGTTAATATTTAGAAAGGAAGATTAATAAATTAATTTATGTACAAATGTTTGGTCCTTCATGAAATATATTTGAAGACTAGTAGAAAACCAATATGCATTCATGCTTTGTGGCTAGTAAGTATGTATTAGAAAAAAAAGTGATTTACATCTGATAGACAAAAATAAATGCTTCCTATAGCATTTCACACATTTTCATCTTCTGACCCATACAAAAGAGTTCCTTATGTATGGGTCATTTCTCTTTACTCATATATTATCCAAATTATATATATATATAGATAGATAGATAGATAGA
This sequence comes from Crocidura indochinensis, assembly GCA_004027635.1. NCBI lineage: Eukaryota > Metazoa > Chordata > Mammalia > Eulipotyphla > Soricidae > Crocidura > Crocidura indochinensis. The sequence goes on along the minus strand of PVKC010021360.1, from coordinate 548 downwards.
TAGATAGATTGTAGATGCTTCTTTGTATTGTTTTGTAGTGCCTCTTATATATTAAAGGATCAAGGAGATTAAATGTCATGTTGTCAATAAACTTTTACACTTAATCATGTTGACCTAAATGCTTGATAAAACTGGATTATAATCCTTAGAAAAATGTATGCATTTCTAACCCAGTCATGTTGAGAATCTGAAAACAGGTCAAGAAAACACAAGTCAATCAATATGACACTGGAAAATTTAGAAGAGGTTGAACTTTTATTATAGTGGAGGTTTTAAGGAATTTGTCTTTCATTCTCAGAATAAGAAAAAATAATCTGAAGTGTTTTACAATATCCAGAGAAGGAAATAACCAGTTGCATCCATTATAATTCTCCAAACTTTTAGTTTTGCTTCTTTAAACATGAAAATAAATAGTCAAAAGATATCTTTGAAGGAAAAGACCAGTAGGCTTGAGGAAAAGTTCAAGTTTTACTTCTCAGCAGTCTCTAAAGTGGTGTTAAGAACAAAGTCAAGATAAAATAAGCTTTAAAACTGCAAAATGCCTAAGG
>PVKC010021359.1:0-18191 GCA_004027635.1 Crocidura indochinensis | reverse complement strand
TGCAACATTCCCATCACCAATGTCTCAAATCTCTCTCTACCCCAGCCTGACCTGTATTATAGACAGGATTTCTACTTCCCTCATTCATTCACATTGTTATGATAGTTCTCAATGTAGTTATTTCTCTAGTTGCACTCATCACTCTTTGTGGTGAGCTTCATGTACCGAGCTGATACTTCTAGCCCTCCTTTCTTTTGTCTTTGAGAATTATTGCAAGAATGTCTTTTATTATTTTTAAAAGCCATAGATGAGTGAGAATATACTGCGTCTATCTCTCTCCCTCTGACTTATTTCACTCAGAATAATAGATTCCATGTACATCCATGTATAGGAAAATTTCATGACTTTATCTCCTGATGGCTGCATAATATTCTATTATGTATATGTACCACAGTTTCTTTAGCCATTCATCTGTTGAAGGGCATCTTATTTGTTTCCAGAATCTGGCTGTTGTAAATAATGTTGCAATTAATAAAGGTGTGAGGATGAGATTTTTGTCTTGTATTTTTTGTTCCTATGGTATATCCTTAGGAGTGGTATAGCTGGATTGTATGGAAGTTCAATTTCCAGTGTTTGGAGGAATCTCCATATCACTTCGCATAAAGGTTGGACTAGATGGCATTCCCACCAGCAGTGGATAAGAGTTCCTTTCCCTCCACATCTCTGCCAGCACTGCTTGTTCTCATTTGTTATGATGTGTACTAATCTCTGTGGTGTGATATGGTACCTCATAATTGTTTTTATTTGCGTCTCCCTGATGATTAGTGATGTGGATCATACCTGCTACAATTTAGGGACTTTTTAGGGTATATGGGAATGAACACAAGTCAGCTACATGCAAGAAAATTGTTCTATCCACTGCAGTGTTGCTTCAGCCCCAAATCACAGATACTATGGTAAGCAACTGGGATTTTGTTAAAATGCATATTCCTATTCAAGTTATCTAAGATTCAATATGCTTACTATTAACATATTTCTTCTGGTACTTGATCTATTGAAAAGCAAGGCCCTACGTGTCTTTCAGAACCTATTTAATTTTTACTCCTAAGGAAAACCTGAATTTTACTTACCTCCCTCCACTGCCTTCCACAGTACTGTGTATAGTTTAAGAATTTCCTGAATCATTCTCTTACTCTGAGCAATATGGTAGCTATTTAAATTAATCAGATACAAACTTTATTTCTTCTTGTATATTTTAAGAAAAATAACTCTGTAGCCAGTCGTGGCCTCATACACCATGAAATTTCATTGCAGAATGTTCTTTTTAATAGAGCAGAAAGTTAACATGTCAGTACTAACAATTTCATCCTCACATGAGTATGGGGAGTGTTTCTTCCAGGGTGTTATCAGTGAAAATGGTGAGCCCTGAGGACAAGTGGTGTTAAGAACTACAAGAGCCTCTTTGTAGGTGTCAGGAGGCCATAATAGCCATACCTAATATGGGGGTCATGAGATTTCCAACATTCATCTCATGACCTAGAGTATGCAAGACATTAATCTCTCTCTTTTATTTATAGCATGGTTGCCAGAATCCTGTTTTTCCTAACATAGAATCCTGTAAACAGCTATTGATTCATCCATGCATTGTTTAGCTAAATTGGCTCAATCTGATGGGAGGATAGGACTATAACATTTCATTTGGGTGGTATTTCTCTATGTGTGTGCTCAATTAGCAAGGATGTGTATTCATGGCATTTTTGTTTTTAATTTCTGTGCCTTTAATGGAAAGTGGGCAAGTAGTAGCCCTGATTGCTATTTATGAGGGGTCTTCCATATCTTCTAATTTTGATTGTATGAGATCAGTTTCTTTATGATTTTAGTATATGTGCTGCTGAAGCATGTACTTTTTAAAGATTTTAACAAAATATTTAAGCAAATTTTAATTTAAAGCTAAAAGGAAACTGTTAAATAGCAGTATAGGTTCAAGGACAAAGGAATATCAAGGTAAAAAATCATAGTTATTTCTCTCAAATAAAAGGCAATCTCATGTGAAGGATACCACACGAAGCTACTACAGGTCACCATTAGATTTAGAAACACAGAGGAAAAACCTGTGCTCTGAGTTTTGAGTTGGAATAAAACTGGTTTGTTGAGAGAAGGTCCAGGAAGAGGTCCCAGAGGAAGTGACATTTCAGTAGAATGTTGTAATATAATGAATCTGAAGAAGAGGTCTGAGAGAAAACATTCCAGAAGATGAAATAACATAAAAAAAAGATAATGTGGTAGGAAAGAGTAGTCAGTTCCATGAAAAGGAAAAAAGACCTAGGTACTGTTTTTCATGTGGCCTTATTATACATGCTGGTTTGAGAGTTTTCTTAACAATTTATTTAGCATTAATATCATTCAAAGTACTTCAGCAATATGGTATTTTTCTGTCTCTTTGGCAGTATTACAACAGTGGAGGAATGAACACAAAGTAAATAAAAATGTAGATTCTTGCCTTAAAATACAGAAGACTAGGACCAAGGCCATATAGCATCAGGAAAAAAGCTCATATAACATGCATTTATCTATTCTGTAACCATGCATCTATTTTTTTTCTCATCCTGCTACCCCTGACATAAAACATTGAAAATGATTTTACTGTACTCTCAAATTCTGACATACCACTAGGTTAGGCTTCCTAATATCAACATATTAGCTAGAATGCTATGTACAATTTGGTAAAAACAACTTTAAAAATAAAGGCAAAAAGGAAGTGATAGACATAAAGCATATAGGGAAAGTTTTGTTTGCTGTGATTTGAGAATGAATTCAGTGTTAAAAAATTGACTCTGCACTCTCCAATTTCAGACAAGTTAAAAATAAAATTTGAGGATAAAAAGTCAGGGAGTCTAGTAGAAAAATAATGTAGGTTTTGAAGTTCCAATTAATAATTGATTGTAAAATGGAGCAGGCTTAACTTTATTTAGCTGGAGGGTAGTTCAGAATCAGCATTGTAGAAAAAGGACCACAGTAAAGGAATTGCTTGGAAGAGATGGAGGAAATGATTGACCTAGACTTTCATACCATCCTAAACCTAGATAAAACAGTCAAGTTTATTAGCAAACAACACTTGGTTTAAATTCTTCACTCATCCTCATCTTACAACATGAGGGAATAGAACATAGACTCTATTATAGACTCTATATAGACTCTATTATATACTCTATTATAGAGTAATGCAGAAAAGGAGATAACTAATCTATCTAAATATTAATGAAAATAATTTGGTGTTTGGAAGGCATCTTTTAGTTGAACTGTAATATTTCAACAAACAGCTCTGATAATTATTTTGTTATTTTTACCGAAGTGGATTACAAAACTTTCACAGTAATAATTTAGGTATGCAGTGACATTGAATCAGGGGTATTCCCACCACCAATGTTATCCTCCCTCCAACCCCTCTTCCTAGCATGCATCCCATCCCTTATCGCTTATTCTACCCTTTGGGCTGCTTGTATAAGTGGTCCCCTCCGTGTATAGCATGTTGTAAATTGGGTATCAATTCTGTTGTTGGCTTTGGATTTGGTGTTTAAGTCTGATCAGTTTTTTTTATTTATATTAATTTCATATGACTCTTTGGTCTTGGAATCTTCCATTATTCCCCCCCCCCTCCATTTGTGAGGTAGAACAAGATGGTTCAAGTTATGTGGTTCTGTTTGAAGGAAGGAAAAAAAAGAAAATAGAATGAGGCAAAAATCAAACAAGCAAAAAAAAAAATATCTTTCTAAAGGCTATAACTATCAATTTAATAGAAAGGGGGAAAAGAGGAGAAAAATCATAACAACAATAAAAAAATTAAAAATAAAAGATGAAAATAATCAAACACACTCTAAAAGCACCACAGCAATATAGACAACAACCACACAATACTCGTGGTCCTGAAATAAAACAAAACAAAGCACTAAAAGAAAAAAGCAACAACAACCATAATAAAAGTAAATAAAATATATTTACACTTCTCTTTCATTTTCTTGCATAGACAGAGTGAATATTGGGGAGATTAGAAAGGGAATTTTCTTGGCCTAAGGGATACAGGGTTTGTTCACCCTTGAAGTATACTGTTATGGGAATAACTACAGGCTTTGTACATGTTCATTTACAATCCTCTAGATCCTTTTGTGGTGTCTGGAAACCTTCTGTTCTGTCGTGGATGATAAAATCATGCCTCTGTAACTAGAGATCTTGGTATTTTCACAGGTCATAGGATGGAAGCTAGGGTGGAGTTTTTCTTTACATTTCTCATAGTTGTGTTCCATCAGTGGTTTTTTTTTTCCATTTTTTTTATTTTAATCATAGTGGTTTTCATAATATTCACAGTAATATTCCATTTACATCAGTGTTGTTTTAATCAGTCTTCTATAATTGGTGGTCTTGGTTTATGCCCTGATCCTAGGAAGAAGCTTAGGGTCTTTCATTCTGTTTCTAAAAAATCTGTTTGGTTGCAGTGTTTTAGTCAGATCTCTCGAATTAGAGATCTTTGTTGTAGATATCATAGACCAAGGCCTAGACTAAGGTCTTTTTTGTTGATCCCAGGATAAGTTCTGCCCAGTCATGGTTGTCACAGTCAGTCTCCTATAGATAGCGAATTTGGCTTTTGCACAGATCAAAGGATCATATATCTCCTGATTTCATCTTATCGTTAGGAGGTGAGGTAAGACTACCTGCTTTTAGACCAAGTTGCTGCCATTTCCTCATTGTCAGGATGCCAAATCAAACCGGCACTTGTTGGTGTCAGAGCATTATTAAGAATGTCCCAGAGGGAGATTTGTTCCTGGAGCTTTTGCAGAGAACTGTGTCGGTTCTACGTCTGGGATCCTGGGTTTGGGGTTGGACGATCACTCTCTAATCAACTGGAATCTAAACTGGGTCCACATGACATGTTTAAGGTGGGAGGTGTCCCTGTGAAAATGTTTTATGGGTTTTAAAAATATTTTTTATTTTTATTTTTTTGCGGGGAGGTGTCACACCGGGCACGTGCAGGGGTTACTCCTGGCTCTATGCTCAGAAATAGCTCCTGGCAGGCACAGGGGAACATATGGGATGCCGGGATTCGAGCCACCGTCCTTCTGCATGAAAGGCAAATGCCTTACCTCCATGCTGTCTCTCCAGCCCTCAAAAATTCTTATAGCATTAAGAAAACTGTATTAGAACCAAAATGACTTGCCAAGAGAAATTTAATACTTTAGAAAATTGAAAAAATGCTTAAGTTAATCTATGTTAAGCTATTTACTTGCTTTTCATTAACTCTAATAAACTGATGTGCAACACAGTTACACAAATAAATTTTCACATTTACTTTTTTTGGAATTGACTTGTTTGTTCTAGAACAACAACTTATGAGAATTTGTAATTGTGGACTAATACAATTATCAGGTTAAAATAAAATTAACTGGGCCTTTGCAATCTTACTACAATTGATACTGTCAAACTGCTACACCTCTTGATGAGATCCTCATACTTTTAGGTACTTTTAGCAAAATCACACCTATGCCATATTCCTATATACACCATTTACCATTGATTCTGCTCTTCTGAGCTAAAAATATCCTTCTACACATCTTTATATTGAAATAACTTTGACAAGATGAAAATTTATTTTATTTATAGCATGTCCTTCTAGGCAAAAGACAGATATAGAATGACTCTCTCATATATGGGACGTAAAAATATATAGAGATAGCAGCAATGACCCAAAACAATATAAATGGAGAATTAATTTACACAATTGAAGACATTGAGAGGGCATGATTTTAGGGTTCTAAGAAGATGATAATGGCTACACTGATAGTGTGTATAATTTTGGAATTAATGTTAATCATATTTAAAGCATATACTATCAATAAAATTTAATTAACAATTTTAAAATAATTTTTCAAGGTTGATGTTTAATATTTCAAAGCAAATATGTTAGCATTTTTTAATCTTACATTTTTTAGTGTATCTTTGCCAGAGAAATTCTACATTATAGTGACATGCATTAGGTTAAGATTAATTTTTTATTAGTAAGCCAATAACAACTTGATGCAGTTCAGGAATGCATATTCTATGTACTTATTTCACTATTTCCATATGTCATATAGATTAATATGCAGATGATATAACTACATGATCTAGATTATATATCACTGCATTGTATATTATATCATATATTATAGATTAAATAAATGCAGAGATATGTGTTTAACTGATATATATGGTTATATATAAATTAGTTTATTTTATGTACATATATACTCATTCATCATAATGATAAGATGCATAGGACTGAAAACAAAAATTCTGAATAAAAATAGTGGTATACATATTACTCAAACAAAATCTTATTTTTTTTGAAAATTCAGCCAAGGGGAAAATTGTACAGCAATGTAAATGTACTAGGTAATCATATATTTTTCAAAAACTAAAACCAATGCTTTAAGTTGAAAATAAAACAAAACAATACAACTGTATGGAATCTAAATATATCACTTTAACTTTTCTTCCTTTCTTCATTTCCATTGCTGAACTGTTTATTTATCATATTTGACTCCCTTAGCTGAAAGCTGTAACCTACACAATTGTTTAATGCTCAAAACTTAGAAAGGTATAGAAGGAATATTTATTGTGATTTTAATCTCTTTGATATGCCTAATTTCTTTTCTAAATTGGCTATATAAACTTCCTTGTACATAACTGGTTTTCTTCTATTACAACCCAAATCATTTTTAGAGTATTCTTTATACTTATTATATGCCTACTACTTTCTTTTAACTATGTAGAAGCACAAATTGATGAGTAATATTAAAATGTATTGGTAAATATTTTATTATCAAGGAAATTTTTGTGCAACTTAAATATTTTTATACAATGAATCATATCAATAAGCATATCAGTCTATTAGATGTAGAGCATTATATATATATATTATATACATATATATTAGGATTGTCCATGAAAGTTTAGTCTCTAAAAATTAATAATTATTTTAAAAATAAAAAATTTAAGTCTCAACATAAAATTTAAGAAAAGGTTTGTTATGGACATACCAAGAAGAGAATCTTCAAAACCTTATTGTACTGTCACTCTAATCTCAGACTTTCATACCATGAACATAAGGGATCATTTTTTGATTATATAATCATTTTCTCTATCAATAAATGTCTAATAGGACAGACTATGATGTATAAATCTTTTAATTTTTTTATTTTCCTTAATTACTTTTATTTATTTATTTTTCCCTAACTGAGCCCTCTATTTTTATTTATTTCCTCTTTTTCTAATTTTTTGTGGCTAAAATGAATTACAAATATTTCACAATAAGTATATAGTGACAATAAACCAGGGTCATTCCCACCACCAATGATGCCCTCCTTCCACAACTGTTCCCAGTATGCATCCCACATCTCCCTCCTTTACCCCCCAGAATACTAGTGTAACTGGTCCCCACTTGCACATCTTGCTGTGGATTAGGCATAGATTCTGTTGTCATTCATTTTGGGTTTGATGTTCAGGTCTGAACATTTTTTTAAATATAATTTTTATTTTAATCATAGTGACTTACATATCGTAGACAATAATATTTTAGGTACATATTAACATAAAATCAGGGGAATTCCCATCACCGAATTGTCCTCCCTCCACCTCCGTTCCCATCCTACTTCCCATATTCTCTTCCTTCACCCCCGGAGCTGCTAGAATAAGCGGTCCCCTCTGTGTCTAACTTACTACTTAGTGGTCTTACACCTGTTTGGTCTTGGTATCTCCCTTATTACCCCTCCCCAAATGGGAACCTGGACTAAATAGTTCAAGTTATGCGGTTTTGTTTGAAGAAGAGAAAAGTAATAACCTGGAGAAAAAAAAAAGGAAAAAAAGAATAAAATACTCCGGAAATGGGTGGAGTCCTAGAGGCTTTCATCCTTGGTTTGAGAGATGAAGGGGAAAAAGAAGGAGAAACACCACAACAGTACATAAAGAATTGTCAAATAAAATATCCAGTGAGCATTCAAAAAAAAATGGTAAGCAACATATAAAAGCCAAGGCATTGAGATAAAAAAAATGTGTCAGAGCACATAAGAAAAGAAAATAAGAAAATAAATAAATATAAGTCTTTTATAACAAGTCAATAATACATAAAAACCACCTATTAGTGTTATAACATGCACACTTTTAGAGTGATAATTCTGGCAAATCTACTTGGTAGCTGAGTAAATACCATGAAATAAAGACTAAGAGAAAAGAAAGAGATAAAACTACTTTATGGTTTTCTCTCTGTAAACATACATGCAACATTTTTGTTTCCCCATTCAGACAAGTGTAATAACATTGAGCCTTTTCTCCTATCCATGCCACTCCTTTTTGGCGTATTGTGGTTTGTAATACATACATCAAGCATTTTTAAATCCCTTTTATACAGCAGGACTTTCTGGGATTAACTGTGTCTGCTTTATTTTAGGACAAATTCAATGGAAATAAATAATTCTTTCTTTGCTTTTTTCTATGGAATAAAATTAACCTGGAAACTAATATGAAATTTCTTTAGGTTATACCAGATTTTCATTGCTCTACCAAAAGTGTACTAGTTCCTTGTTTTCCCCTTATGTTCTAATATCTGATCAATCTCTTCTTGTCTTGTTTAATTTTTATTTTATTTATACTTTGGGATGCCTTGTATTGTGAACCATAATCCCCCAAGTCCTCAGTGTCTAATACACAAAGGAAAAGGCAGGTAAATTTTGATTATCTGAATAGGCCAAAATTTACTTGATCTTGGACAATCTCCAGTGGCACTGACACCTGCATCCTCTGGAAATATGAAGAAAGTATGAGAACACATAAGACTTCAACATTTGGAATTAAAGATATTGAGACTCCTTTCCTCTACCACTCAAGTTCAAAATTTCAATGTCTACAACATTCCTGAAAGAAGATTGTACAGTATAACTGCACATGCTAATGGAATGATCAGTTTTTTTTATATTTTATTTTTAAAAAGAATTTTTCAATTAAGAAAGGATGAAGAGAACAAATCCTTTATAACATATATACACATATATACCCAGAATTTGAAGTAGAATCTTAAAAGTTGTGATTCCCACCCCCAACCCATTTTGTTGGTTTTTAGGGAGAGCACAGAGCTTACTCTTGGCTCTAAACTCAGAACATTCCTATCAGTGATCACAGAGTCATATGGGATGCTGGGATGAAAGTTTAGTCAACTGTGTGCAAGAAAAATGCTCTAATCTTGGTGGTATTTCTCCAGAACTGAGATAGCCCACTTAAAAAAAATTAGTCAAATCAAACTGAATACTGAGTAATGAAGTGTCATTAATGTTGCTTTTTCAGAGTAATATTTTGTTAATTTTACCTTGTAAAATTATATATGATATTATATGTATAACATAAATTATAAATCAGTTATTAATTATAAATTAGTTATAAATTATAACATCAGTTATAAAAGCATAAATATATTTACTGTCAGTTCTGGAGAGTGGGAAGATCATGTTCTAGTAATGCCATGTTCTAGTAATGCCTCTAGTAATTCAAGGCCTATTAATTCAACCTACATTCCCAGAAATTAGTACTCTATAATATACAGGGTGATCACAATACTATTAATCAAAATGTTGATAGTACCTTCTTGATTCTAATGCAGAAAACCCAGGTTTGATTCCTAAGACCACATAAGGTTCCACACCCACCATTGTGATTTACAAAGTCCTTCATAGTTGGGTTTCAGGTATACAATGAATCAGGGCCAATCCTACACACCACCAATGTTGATCTCCCTCCACAAATGTTCCCAGAGTGCATACTATATGATCATTATTTGCTGTCTGACCTGCCCAGTATAACAGGCCCATTTTCACTTAGATTGTTATAGATTGGATGTCTTGATTGTATTGTTGTTGACTTTGCTTGGATATTTAGTTCTTCCCTTTTATATCTCCACCAATGTACCTGAAATCAATTGCTCCCTGGTTCCCACCCTTTTTTTTTCTCCACCTTCTTAATTTTATAGAAATATCATATATGTCAATGCAGAAATAGAGGTAAAACAAAGTAATTTGTGTACCAAGGTTCTTTAAAAAAGGCAGGAGTATCTATAAAAATAAATAAAATAAAATAAAATAAAACAAAGGTGGCAGTATAAAGTTGCAGTAAAAGTTAGGGAAAATAGAAAGGAAAAACCTTTGGCCCAAAATCAGGGTGTACCTATCCATGAAACTTCCTACCATAAGACCAAATACAGGTTCTGGGAATACTAAATTATTTAAACCTAAAGTCTTTCTTTCATGTTTCCCAGAAAAGTTCTTAATCATGGTTGTCACAGTCAGGCTCTGTAATTAGAGATCCTGGATTTTGCAAAGATCTAATGTTGAAGTCAGGATGTCATGGAGCATTTTCTGGTTTCATTTCACTGTTATGTGGCAAGGCAGAAAAACCTGCCCTGAAAGCAAGTTTTTGCTGTTTTCAAGTGGTCAGGGTTACATATGAAACTACCCTGGAGCAAATTGGTGAAGGACAGCATTAGGACCTTCCCTGGTAGAAGTTCAGGATGATCAGTTTAATGCTATATATCACACAATCTTTTGGGAGAACTCATGGAATCATATGCAGATTTATAGATTGCAATCATATAAGCTGATTATAGAACAATTGTCACAGTATTACATCTCTGGTCTTGTTCCTTCCTTCTTTCCCTCTTACCATACTCCACTCCTAGTCTATGGGTTACTCTGCAAAATTAGTTACTTAATTGCAATTCTCTTTGGGCACTGTATTTGGGTGGTTGTGATGGGAATATGAGAATTCAGATAAGCATTCTTATAGTTTCCAGTACATTAACATCATTTCTTAGGGATAAGAAATCATGTATCATTAATACACTAATATTATGTGTCATGAACCAGGACTGTTATCAAGAGTCCAAATATTGATTACATTTATTGAATAAACTATGTGAGATTTATAAAGACTGAGTTTTCTCTAAAGTAAGTTGCTTTTTTAGCAAATATCTATTCTTGTGTCTTTCCTGTGTCATGTCTGGTTTGATTACTTATAGGCAAGATAACAAATTACAGCCCTAATGGAAAAAGGCTCTAATAATGAAAATAAAAGTATCAATGAATATGCAAGACATTAAAATCTATAAGGAAAATAACTTAGAATTCACCAGTTAAAGAGGATGATAAATTTTATCTAATGTGTTTCAAGAGAGTCATACTTGGGGATTCCATTAGAGATATGAAGACAAGATATGAATGCTTCATACGTAGAGCTTAGGAGTGAATTCACAGTCCTAAATAAAGAGAGCTCTGAGGCAGATATAGAACAAGATGACCAGTGTGGCTAAAAGAAAGTGAGTAAAGAAAGATAAGGAAGGTTGTACTGTGACAAGTATCAGAGAAATAGACCCTTGTAGAATATTTCACTTTTAGTGAAGTGGGAAATGTAGTAAAGATATTGAAGAAGATTGCATTTTAAGTAACAATAAATAGAAAGTAGAAGAAATCTGAGAAAACGGCCCTAGAAGATTCTCATATTGTAAATCTCAGAGTACAAGATGCAGCATCAAAGAATGGAATGAAAGGAGAGAAGTGTGAAGTACACGCACACGTAAATAGATAGATCGACAAAGAGAGACAAATTAGTGAAGTGTCACTGATAGATCAATTAAACTGAGGACATAAGGTGCCTCCAGATTGACCCCTTAAATTTATTGCTAGAGCATAGGTGACATTGATAGAACTTATTCTGATGTGTAGATGAAGATAAGTGTATAAACAAAATGTATCAGGAGAAAACTACTTCAGAGTCACCCCATAGTCCTTAAATTTATTGGATATCATAGGCAATGAATTAAATGTATTCTGAGATATGCACGAACCATGAATTAACTATATAAATGAGGAGGCATTCTCTATTTCAGTGAAATACTACTTTCTAATTTCTTTCCATAATTCTGAACTGTGAAATAAGACTTAAAACTAATTTTGCATCTTAATATTTATTCATTTACTTTTCTATATACATACTTTTTTTTTTTTGGTTTTTGGGCCACACCCGGTGACGCTCAGGGGTTACTCTTGGCTATTCGCTCAGAAGTCATTCCTGGCAGGCACGGGGGACCATACGGGGAACCGGGGAATCGAACCGCGGTCTGTCCTAGGTTAGCGCAGACACCTTAGCTCCAGCGCCACCGCCCGGCCCCTATATACATACTTTTAAAGTTTTATTAAATCTTCCTGATAGAAGTATTATTTGCAACATTATTTTTATTTTAATTTATTAAATTACTGTGAAATACAAAGTTAAAATTTGTTATAGTTGAATTTAAATCATGCAATGTTTCAACATCCAGCCCTAAACAAATATTAATTTCCTGCCACCAATTTCCCCAGTTAAACTCAATATTCTCACCCCACTTCCATCTCAAATCCAGTCTTGCTCTATGGCAGACACTATTCTCTGTCTCTCTTACCTTTTCTTTTTTTTTCCCTTTTAGGCACTATAGTTTGTAATACTGATATTGAAGAGTTTCAGACATATGACTTTATTTACTTTCAATTTCCAATTCTTATATAGAGTAATCATTTACAACTACTATTATCATAACGAACTTTCTTTGTCTTAACTATAATGTCCAGTTATTATTTCTGTTGTCTTTGGTATTATTATTATATTATGTTTTTAAATATTTCACAGATGATTGCAATCATTTTATTTGTCTCTTTATCTTGGACTTATGTCACCCAGCATTATGCTCTCTAAATCTATACATATAAAGTCAAATTAAATTAATTCATTTTTTCCAATAGCTGCATAGTGTACCATGATGTAAGTATACCACTGTTTAAGTATTCACTCACCCACTCTTGGGCACTGGGGTTATTTCCAGATTATGGCTAGAGTAAACAGTGAAACAATGAACAGTGTAGATTACCATTTCTGCATTGTAAATTTGGGGTCATAGGATATTTTCCAAAAGCTGCATTGATGGGCCAAATAAAAGCTCAGTTTCTAGTTTTTTGAGGAAAGTCCATGCTGCTTTTCAAAAAAGACTGGATAAGTTGATATTCTCGCAATGTTTATTGAATTAAAGCTCACTGCTTTCATTTATATTGAATATTGTTTTTGAAGTTAAACTCGACCACTGCTTTATATATCTCAGATATTGACTCGCTTATTGAATACAAGTTCATTGCTTTCATTTACATTAGATATATTTTTCTTCTTAAACTACTAGTGCTTTATATATCTTAGATATTGTAACCTTATCAAATTGGTATTGGAAGTCTAAATTCTCCCATTTTGTATTAGGTCTTTGTATTCAGGTCATCATTTCCTTTAAGGTGCATAAACTTTTTTTTTATTTGATATATTTAACTACCAGGGTTAAAACTGTTCATTGTTGAGTTTCAGTCATAGAATATACACTATCTTTCACCAGTAATCCCTTCCTGCCAAAGATATCTCCTGTTTCCCTCCCATCCTCCAACTCCCACCCCTGCCACTCTATAGGGTAGGCAATTTTGCTTCTTTCTCTTTCCTTTTTGTTACTGTGGTTTGAACTATTGTTACTGGAGAGTGCCTTGCATACCATTTTCTTCCCTTTCAGTACCAAGTTCTCTAGAATAATCATTTCCAACTATCATTGACCTAGTATGCCCTTCTCTACACTAAATGCATTCACTGCTTTTTGAGCTGAGCTTTCTCTCTAGGCTGGACCTAAACATTTTCTCTGGATTTTGTTACCATACTATCTCCTTTTTTTTTATCCCACAAGTGAGTGAGACTATTCTATATCTACATCATTCTCCCCGACTAATATCACTCAGCATAATAATTTCCATGTCTATTCATGAATAAGAAAATTTTATGACTTCATTTTTTCTAAGGGTTGGTTGGTGTAGATACACCACAGTTTCTTTAGCCACTCATCTGCTTTTGGGCACCTGCGTTGTTTTCAGATTCTGGCTATTCTAAATAGTTCTGCAAAAAGCAAGGACTCTAAAGGGCATATTTTGGGGGTTGTATTTTTGTGTTTCTGGGGTATATACCTAAGAGTGATATTGCTGGATCATATGAAAGCTCAATTTCCAGATTTTTGAGGACTATCCCTAGTGTTTTCCAAAAACACTGAAAAAGTCAGCATTCCCACAAGCAGTGAAAGTCTCTTTCTCCCTTAATCCACACCAGCACTGGTTGCTCATGCTCTCTGTGATGTATGGGAATCTCTGTGATGTGAGAAAATACCTTGTTGTTTTAGTTTGTATCTCCCCGATAATTAGTGATGGGGAGCATTTTTTATGTGTCTTTTGGCCAGTTTTTTTTTTCCCTTTGAGGAAATGTTTGCTCATTTCTTCTCCCCATTACTTGATGGGGTTAGAAGTTTTTCCTTGTAATGTTCAATCAGTGCTTTGTATAATTTAGATATTAACCCCATATCTGATGACTGTTGGGTCAAAATTTTCTCCCATTCATGGGTAGCCTTTGTAACTTAGTCACTATTTCCTTTGAAGTGCATAAGCTTTTTAATTTACGTAGCTCCATTTGTTTATCTTTACTTCCGTTTCCTTGCTCAATGGTGTTTCATCATTGAAGCTGCCTTTAGCTTCAATGTCAAGGAGATTCCTCCTATCTTTTTTTTTTATCTGTTAAGCTTATGGCTTCAGATACAATATCAAGGTCTTTTATTCATTTGCATAGTGCATGGTTTTAGAAAGAGGTTAGTATGACATAATTTTCTTGCATGTAGCCAAGCAGTTTTTCCATATCACTTATTTTAAGAGGCTGATTGTATATTCCAGATTGCAATCTTTAGACACTAGGACTGGTGGACTTTGTGGGACTTTACTATGCTATTTTTGTAGTTTCAAGGTGCTTCTTTCCTAGGTCACTGTTTCTCTTTCCTACTTTCAGGGAGAACCTAGGTAAGTTTATGTGGGTGAGAGATTATTTTGAGACTATGACTGGCGGGAGCTCTGGAAACCACAACTTGACATAGCCTCTAACCTTTGTGGGTATGCTGTGGGTCTGTTTGTTCTTTCATATTAGGTAGCTCTGCCTTAGGGCTTCATGCCTTGGACCTCAGCCTCCTGCTTGGCCTATTGTATTATTTTTTGATTAGAAAATTCATGGCAGTAATTAATTTACCCAGGGTAATATAATGATTAAATATAAAGGTTTCTATGGTAAGAGACTATAATTCAGGATTATGCAGGATTTCTTTTCCTTGCTTTATTCTGTGGTTCTCAATTCACCTTTCCCAGTATTCCTCTGAGAGTGACCCTAGGAGTGGAATAATTGTAATCATAAATTAGGGAATATTCTGAGTTGATCTTTGAGGATGCAAATCCTCAAAGATAATACTGCAGAAGAAAAAAATATATTACATACTCTGCCTGTTACTGGGTATTTGTGGTTTAGCAAATATCTTTGCTCTTTTTTTTAACTGTATTTTTGTAAAATCTAGAAAAGGAATATATTGTAGGAGAAAAAACACTTATACCTTTCATAAAGGGTGAGTGCATATATATTTTATTGTAAAATAAAAGTAACAGTAAAAGGAGGAATTAAGAAGGAATACAGAGATATATATTCATTTGAACTTAACATTTTCTATCCCAGGAGGTAATGTTTATCATTTTGTCCTGAGAAGTAAATATTGTACATCATATTATTTAATTCTTTGCTATATCACATCATTTCAGACATAAACTGATAAAAATCTAAGTAAGGTAACTTGGATTTAAATTATAGCTAAATCGTGACATATCTGAGTGGCATTTTCCTTTAGTTTTTTAAGATATAAAGAAAGTCTGTGCTACTCTAATCTGTTTTATATTTTCACTTACTTAACCACAGATTTCATTTTTTTCTGGGCCACTAAAATTTCTCCTGAATTATTTTCCCAACTTGACTCTTCTTCTCTTTTAGTCTATTTCCTGTACTACGGCTAAAGTGGCTTCATAAAATATAAAGCATGGTACTCTTATGTCTTAAAAATACAGTTGGTGGTGGGAATATTGTACTGGAGAACAGGGGTGTTCTTTCCAAGACTGAAACCTAATCACAATCATGTTTGTAATCAAGGTGTTTAAATAGAGTTATAATAAAGCACAGTTTTCCATTGCACTGAAAGAACTAATTACTTAATCGCATATACCAGTATCTATTTGTGCTGTCTTTAATTTCAATTGTTGATTGAATGTTTTCCATTCTTTGTTTTCTTCTTTAAGACTCTCTAAAATGGAAGATTAACTTTGAATGACTTAATATGCTGCATCATTTGCAAAGTTCTTCACCTATCCAGACATCCATTAATTGTACTCATTATAGTTCAACTCATATAAGTTTAATAGATTTATATATTCTTAGGTTCTATAAGTTCTAAAAGTTGCTTTAAAATAGATTCATTTCCCCTGATACACATTATTATATTTCTTCAAAACTTCATTAAAACTGAGATGACATGTTTACATGTTACAATGTAATAATAACCTTAATTCCAGATACAAAACAACATTTACAAACCAAGAACTGCCATTCCTTATTAATTGGCTCCACTCTTGTACTCTGTGAACAATTGTTTGTTGAACAAAATAATTTGACTTTTTATTATACACCATTTCCTATTGTAAATATTTAAACATGAATAAAACTCTGTAACTTAAAGTTATTCATGATTGAGTTTTAGACATATAATGGTTCTAGCACCAATCTCATCATCAGTGTTAACATTCTCAGTAAATATTCCCAGGTTCCTTCCCCTGCTCATCTCTCCATTATGCCTTCTTGAAGGCACTTATTTTAAGTTTGTCTATTGAAGTTTGAGTCTCGGGACCGGAGCGATGGTGCAGCAGTAGGGCGTTTGCCTTGCGTAGCAGTCCCAGGATGGACAGCGGCCAATCCCCCAAAGTCCCATATGGTCCCCCAAGCCAAGAGCGAGTTCTGAGAGTATACTAGGAGTAACCCCTGAGCATCACTGGGTGAGGACCAAAATAAAAATAAATAAATAAAATTTGAGTCTTATGGTTTCAGTGTTGTTGACTCCATGGTTTGGGTATTAGGTTCTATGATTCCTTAAAACCATCAATGTACCTGCATTGCCCTGACTCTAACAAATTTTTATAGGGGTATTTTTAAGAATTGGATATATTATCATTGGAAGTATAATTCCATCCACATGTATGTCTTGCATCATTCTATAAATTATGTTCTTTCTTTTCTTAAATATGGTTTTTATGGCAGTAAATAATATGTGATCTTTTATGTACTCAATAATCTTCATCTAGATGAATCCCAATGTAGGCCCATCAGTAAGTAGTACATTTTAAGGAGTATGAAGCCTAGCTGAGAAGTGACAATTAATAAGATTCATCTTTGAACAGAGGTTATTTAACTTAAAACAAATAAACAAACAAACAACAACAAAATACCATCACAACAGCAGCAATATTGGTAACAACAACAACAACAACAACAAAGGCAATTAAAAGAATTGTGAGTATATATTTTCCAGAATTTGGAGCAAACGGCAGAGAACAATGATAGGCAGAAAAATAAAACAATGGAACAGATGTACAGAGAGGAACTGAGACAAAATTAGAGAGAAAAATCCCCAGGTTCCTTATAACTTTCATCTCTCCTGATTCTACTTCCTTGTGAGGCTTGACTGTCTGCCTGCCCTTGTGCTGGTTATACCAGATAACTTTATTTCCATTGTGAAGTTTTTCTCATTTCCACCTAAGTTAAGTTTTCTTTTATGTACTCCTTGCAACAACAACAACAAATGCTAACAAAAAGAGTATTTAAAATATTGAGAGACATAGTAGTCACTCTAAAAAGACAGTGCTATCTAAAGTACCACTGGCAAAACGGACTGTATTGGCTGACATTTATTGCATATTTCTCACTTGAGTGACATGTGAGCTTTTCAATGCAATATGTGTATTCTTTGTAAAATCCGTATAAAGTGAAATGCTAAATGCTTTTCATATTCTGTTAGATTATGTGTCCTTTAGCATGAATAATCTGGTAAAGGAAAAGTGTCAGTTTTTTACTCACCAGAGCCTTGAATAGTTCTTGATATATTAATATGCATGAAGTTCATGTTTGTTGAGTGAATAACTAAATGGCCTATGTAAGTTGTTAAATTTCACTGTCTTAATTATTTTACTTTTAAGTCAATACTTACACCTGTCATATTGAAGTGAAAATCA
>PVKC010021358.1:0-18196 GCA_004027635.1 Crocidura indochinensis | reverse complement strand
TAGAAACACAATATGTATGGAAGATTTCAATACTACTCTATCACTTTCTCATAGGACAATGTCAACCAGACTAAAAGGTAACAAATATATATTGACTCTCAAGGGAAGAAATAGAAGAAAGTAGCTTAGTAGTTTTATATAGGACTCTGCATCCACAGAAAATTGAATACACATTTTTCTCCAATGCATATAGGACATTCTCCAAGATAGACCACATGCTGGGCAACAAAACATTCCTCCAAGAAATCAAGAGGATAGAAAATATGTCAACTATGGTTTCAAATAATGATGCACAGAAAATAGAAGTGAATTGCAAACAGACAGAGAAAACCTTTAACACCTGGAAATTATATAGCTCACTACTGATCAACTAGTGGGTCAGAGATAAAATCAAAAGATTCCTAGAAACACATTAGAATGAAGACACAAAATATCAGAATTTGTGGGAAACATCAAAAGCTGTATTAAAAAGAAAATGTGTAGCTTTGCAAGCATTCATTAAGAAGGAAGAATTATCCTACATACATAACTTAATGGCATAGCTGGAAAAAAGTGGAAATTTTTCAACAAAATGAACCAAAAATAGGGAGGTAGAAAGAAATATTGAAGTTTATAACAAAATTTAATGAACTGGACTTCCATAAAACAACCCAAACAATCAATGTAAGTAAGACTTGGATTTTTGAAAAAAGTAAAGCTTGATCAAATAATTACCAAGATCTACAAATAAAAAGAGAGAAAATTAGAATAATTAGAAACAAAATGGGAAATTACTACAGAATCTACAGAAATTCAAAGGGTAGTCTCAGAGATTACTTTGTGAATCTTTATGCCAGAAAATAAGAGAATCTGGAAGAAATGGATTGTATTGCGTTTTTGTGTCCCTAGGGTATATCCCTAAGAGTGGTATAGCTAGATTATATGGGAACTCAATTTCCAAATTTTTGAGGAATATCCATATGTTGTTTTCCAGAAAGGCTGGACTAGATGACATTTCCACCAGCAGTCAATGATAGTTCCTTTCTCCCCAAATCCCTTCCACCACTGTTTGTTCTCTTCTTTGTGATTTGTGCCAGTTTCTGTGGTGCGAGATGGTACCTCATTGCTGTTTTGATTTGCATCTCCCTGATGATTAGTGATGTGGAGCATTTTTCATGTGCCTTTTGGCCATCTGTACTTCTTCTTTGATGAAGTCTCTGTTAATTTTTTCTTCCCATTTTCTGATAGGGTTAAATGCTTTTGTCTGGTTAAGTTCTGTCTTATATATATGTATATATTATATATATATATGTATATCTTATATATTAGCCTCTTATCTTATGGATATTGGGTGAAGAGTTTCTTCTATGCTGTGAGTACCCTTTGTGTCCTAGTCACTATTTACTTTGAGTTACAGAAGCTTCTCAGTTTAATGTAGTTCCATTTCTTTATCACTGCTTCTACTTGTTTGGACAGTGGTGTTCCCTCCTTAAAGATTCTGTCATAAAACGAAATCCAGGCTCCAGGCATACTAGGTTGTTCAAACCCACAGTCATTTTCTGTGATCCCAGTATAGCTCTTCACCATCACAGTTGTTGCTGTCAGGTTTATGTAGTTATAGATTTTGATTTCTGTATAGGTCCTATGTCAGAGTCTGGGCAATGCATGGTGTCTTCTGGTTTTGTCTCACCATTAGGTAGCATTGCAAAGAATCCTGCTCTAAAAGCAGATTGTCGCTGTTACCAGGTCTTCAGATCATAAGAACTCCCATTGGAGTAATTTGGTGCCAACATTATAGTAGGGCCTTCTTTGGTAGAATTTTTGTTCCTGGTGATGGTGTACGAAACCATGATTGTTCCTGTGGATTGTTTCCATAGTTCAGGGGTAAATGGTCAATGTCCAATCTATTGAAGTCTAAGCCACGTCACTATGCCAAGTGTTCAGGGTGTAAGGTCCTACTGCAGTATAAAATTTTTTGTGTTCCTATCTCTATAAGATAAGAACTTTTCCCATTTTAATGTGCCCATGCAAAAGGAACAATGTCACAAGGTATTACTATATGTGGGGGCTGAGGTCTCAGGACCAACAATCACCATAATCTTTTTCTTACATGAACTCTAAACAGAGACTTATCTACTAAGATTCAATAGTAAACAAATCCTGAGGATGGGAGAAATTGAAGCTATATAAGAAAATATTCTATAAAGGTTATGCCTATAAAAGGAATGCATCTAAAGAAATATTCAATGGAAATGTATATGCCTCCTTTAAGTCTTTTGAAATAGTTGGAAGAGGGATAAAATCTGGAGCTCATCTTCAACCTGTGACTTGACTTTGTGGAGTCAAGGAAAATAGCTCCCAGCAGTCATATCAGGAAATGTCCTAAGTGGGGAACTTCTTAGCAACCTAATCTGGTAGCAAGCAAAATCCAGGGTGAAGGGGGATGAAGGAAGAGAGGCCACCAAGAGCAAATCAATAGCAGCAGAGTGTCAATTTCTTCTTATGCTGAGAATCTATCTTTTCACTTTGGGAGCAAGTTGGCATCTGACTGGGATAAGGAGAATATTTTGCTTTGTGAAGAGTTAAGGACTGAGTATAAAAAAGGTGAAATATGATGAAATAACATGGAGGGCTAGAAATGGGTTTGTAAAGTGGTAAGCAAAGTGGGGGAAAAGGGGTTATCTATGATAGGGAGGAGAACACTATAGAACATAGACATTATATTTACTACAGATGGACATTAGACTGACATTGGTATGGTGAACACATACTCTCATGCACATACATCAGCAGACACAGAGGATCAATCCATGGAATACATTTGAAAAGCTGACCCAGGTGATATGGGCATATAGAGGTGGATGAAAGAAAAATATGGGACATTGATGGTAGGAATATTAAGCTGATGATTGGTGCTGTACAGTCTATGAATAAAATACAACAATTAATATTTCTATAACCATGGTGCTTAAATAATGCAATCATAAAAAAGGAATAGGCAGGTAGGTAAAAACTATTGCAAACTACTACAACCATTCCCTATAGGGTTATGCCTACAAACAAAATAGTAAAGAAATGAGATGAATTTTTTAATTCAAAATGATCAAAATATTTGTTAAAGCCCTGACAAGTAACTGTAGGCTCATATAAAGAATTTGTGATTATTGCTCAAACACAGGACAAATATTATGATTCTTTCATGTAATCAACATCTTGAAATAGGGCCAAAAATATTCACAATACTCTATGTCAGAACACATAAATTAAACTGTTTTTGATAAAAATGAGTGGCTAATCTTGCACAAGACATTAGCACCCGTTTGCCAAAATTGATTCTGTTGATTATCACACATTCTCAATGTAACACATTCTAAATTTAAAATTTCTTGGTGCCATTTCTGCTCATTTCCTCTCCAAACCCTTTGTCCTATTGCTGCTTTTAGGAAAGGTTCCATTGTTATTTAATGCTTCAGTAAGGTAGAATAAAAATAAGCTTATTTTAGGAGAAGGAAACCCCCTTCATTTTAATTTATGAAAATTATAGAACGTATTCATCATTAACCTAACATAAATGGAAAAAGTTATATGGAGAAAAAAGTCACTAAACCAAACAATCTTTCAAATGACTAAAAATAATTTATATTCAGTTATATATACAGAGAATTTGTAATCACAACTTGAGAATGAGAAAGAAAGAAAAAAGAAAGAAAAGAAATGAAGGAAGAAAGAATAAGAATGGAAGAAAGGAAAGAAGGGAGGGAGGAAGGAAAGAAGGGAGGAAGGGAGGAAGGGAGGAAGCGAAGGAAGAAGGGAGGGTGGGAAGAAAGAAGGAAGGGAGGGAGGGAGGAAGGGAGGAAGGAAAGAAGGGGAGGAAGGAAGGAAAGGAGGAATGGAGGGAGGGAGAGAAGGAGGGAGGGAAGAAGGAAGGGGGGAAGGAAAGAAAGAAGGGAGGTAGGGAGGAAGGGATGGAGGAAAGGAGGGGAGGAAAGGAGGAAAGGAAGGAGAGGAATGGAGGGAGGGATAAAGGGATGGAAGAAAGGAAGGTAGTAAGAAAGGAAGGAAGGAAGGAAAAAGATAAGAGTGAGAACTCCTGTAAGTGTGCTTCTCCAAGAACCAGAATTATTATTTGATTTTTCCTCAAGAATAAATTTTCTAATTCTTCTCTGACTAGTTCTTTAAATTCTGCCACTACAGAAAGTTAGGGAGGGATAGGAGATTTCTTTGGGGTGCATTTAATTGTCAATTGAAAGCAGTCTAGGGGCCCGGGAGATAGCATGGAGGTAAGGCGTTTGCCTTTCATGCAAAAGGTCATCGGTTCGAATCCCGGTGCCCCATATGGTCCCCCGAGCCTGCCAGGAGCAATTTCTGAGCATGGAGCCAGGAGTAACCCCTGAGCACTGCCGGGTGTGACCCAAAAACCAAAAAAAAAAAAAAAAAAAAAAAAAAGCACTCTAATATACAAGCAGGTAGGCATAGAAAGTTGCAGTTCAGTAATTCCAGTTTACTTAGTTTTCTACTTGTATTATTATTATCAACATAGTCAACATAAGGAATTAAATGATTAGGAAAGATTCATTGTAAGCATTAAGAATATAATCTATGCCACTCAGAATAACGACCTCCTCCCAGATGCTCATGTCCTAATTCTGAAGTTTAAAAATATCTTGATTATGTTAAAAGGGGTAAGATTTATGTAAAGTTGGGACTACTAATAGGTAGATTTCATGAATTATTCTGTTATACTCGATGAAATTACAATAGATTTTTACATATATAAAACGATGATAGAAGAATGAGAGTTGAATGAGATCTGGTGATAGAATAAATGTCAGCTAGTGCAACTTGAGAAATACTTTATCTTGTTGGTGGCATTAAATATAGAGAAGTTATGAATTAAGAAATGAGTGATGTCTAAAGACTAAACAATTAAAATACTAAAAAAAACACTGGAGGATTATTTCTCCACCGAAGACTCCAAAATGGAACATAACCTTGTTTTGTATTGATTTTGGTACAGCAAAGAACATGCTAGTCTTCTGACATATAAGATGTAAGACATTAATTATGAAGTCACTGAATTTATGTTAACTTTTATAGCTGAAGTGGAAACTAAAATAAATACTTTTTTATTGTTCATGTATTTATTCTATAATAAAACCTTAATGCATGTAGATGGCTTTGTAATTGTTAAATGGAAAAATATGAAAGTTTTTTTGTAAAAAATGACATAAAATGTCTAGTTTTCTTTAATCAGACATTATAAGAAATGTGGTGGTAGAATTCTGCTAGTAAAATATTGAAGGGAATGAGAAACATTACTGGAAACTGGAGAAGATTAAAAGGATGCTTATTACAGATAGTGACAGAAAGGTTAGCAGGACAATTCTATGAAAAGCAGAAAATAAGTAATAAACTAGAAGTCCAAGAAAAACATCAATGGTATAATTACATATATTTCTACAGTTTTCCATGATATGAAAAAGATAAATGGAGGACAATTTGAAGACCTGAAAATCATTAACTAATGATATTGCATGCATTATCAGTATTCAATAATACAAATGTTATTTGAAGAGATAATGTTTGTTTGTCCTAAGAATTTCATTCAGACTCTGAAATCTCTGTTGACTAGTCAAGACTTTTAGGAAAACAGTATGGACTATTCTCAGAAATCTAGAAACTGAGTTCCTATATGATCCAGCAATACCACTCTTAGGAATATATCCTAGAAACCCCTAAACACTATGCAGAAAAGACCTCTGCCTTTCTATGTTCATCACAGCACTATTTACAATAGCCAGAATCTAGAAACAGCCCAAGTGCCCAAGAACATATGAGTAAATAAAGAAATTGTGACTCATCTACGCAACAGAATGCTACACAGCTGTTAGGAATATAAAGTCATAATATTTGAATGAACATAAATGAATATTTAGAGGGTTTTGTTTATAATATCTTCATTTAAGCACCATGGTTACAAATATATACAATCTTCCCTCCACCAATGCCTTAAATCTCTGTCCTTCCCCATCTCCTGGCTATTTTTGAGACAGACTTTCTATTTCTCTCACTCACTATCATTGTGATGATAGTTGTTGGTGTAGTTACTTCTCTAATTGAACTTACAAATCTTAGTGGTAAGCACACATCATGGACCAGACTTTCCAGCCCTCATCTCTATTGTCTCTGTGTATTATTGACATATTGTCTTTTATGTATCCTAAATTTCACAAATGAACGAGACTATTCTGTATCTATCTCACTGCCTCTGTCCATTTCACTTAGCATAAAAGTTTCCATGTCCATAAATATATAGGAAAATTTCATGACTTCATTTTTCCTGACAGCTATATAGTATTCCATTGTACCACAGTTCATTACCCACTAATTTGTTTTAGGTTCTCTGGATTGTTTCCAGATTCTGACTATTGTAAACAATGCTGCAATGAACATAGGAGGCATTTTTGCATTGTGTTTTTGTGTTCCTAGAGCATATCCTTGGAGTCTTATTGCTGGATCATATCGGAGCTCAATCACCAGATTTTTGAGGTTATCCATCTTGTTTTTCAGAAAGGCTGGACTAGATGACATTCTGACTGGCAGTAAATGAGAGTTCCTTTGTTCCCACATCTCCAAAGCACTGATTGTTCTTGTTTTCTGGGATATGTGCCAGTACGTGGAGTGAGATGGTACCTCATTGTTGTTTGATTAGTTAGTGACTATTGATTCTTCCTGGGGATTTTCTTCCTGAGTCTCTGGGATTCCAATAATGAATCCAATAATGAATTCCAACAAATGAAAATAGAAGTCTTTGATAAACTCAAAAGAAATGACATAAGTGTCATTTCTTTTGAGTTTATCAAAGACTTCTATATTCATTTGTTCATTCCTTTGATGCATAGAGGAGACCCACAAGTTTCCAGAGAATTTTATATCACATAAAACTTCTCTACCTTGAAATTAAAAAAGAAAATAAAATGAAGTAGATGGTAGAGAGGAAATGAATAGAGAATTAAAAAATAAACATTTTAGCAACATAAGAGTAAACGTTGATTTATGGATAAAGTTCAATAGGAAATATCTATTTATGCATTATAGCATAATTAAAAAATCAGAATAAAAGATTATTTGGGGGAAGTTCGGGCACACTTGGTGACACCATGTCTAACTCCTGGCTCTGGCTCAGAAATCACTCTTAGCAGACTCTAGGGACCATATCTGATGCCAGAAAAAGAATATAATTTGGGTTTGTACCTGGTCAGCCACTTGCAAGGCAAATGTTCTATCTGCTGTGCTACCATTTCAGGTCCAGAATATAATATTCTTAAGATTAGAAGGATAATAAAAAAATTAAAAAATTAAATAAAGATAAAAAAAGATAATTAAAGTTCAATTTCTTTAAAGCTATGAGAGAAATTCAAAAGTGAATCTAAACTTGTTTGGGTGACAATATGCAAAGAAAAAAATTTTTGAGTGCTATTTAATATAAAAATAAATATAAGCCAATTATTTGAATAAAATATGTAAATACAAAAAGATTTAGTTTAACCAATAATTATTAATTTTTTATGTTAGAACAGTCAGAACAATCCAAAGGTAGTCAATGTGCAAAAATCCAAAATGACAAAATTCATGTAATTATATTGGTAGGCAATTGCTGCTTGAAAGCATACTGAGAAGTAATTCTTTTAAATAATTCTGCCTGATTTAAAAACAATGTTTAATTAAAACACTGTGATTTACTAAGTTTTCATAGTTAAGTTTTTGGAATATAATATTTCAGTACCAATCTCACTACCAGTGTCAACCTTCCTCCACCAAAGTTTCTAGAATCTTTCCCATACCTCAGAGTCCTCCCAGTCCACCATTTTAGCAGGTGCATTTTCAAGTTTGGTTGTTGAAGTTTGGGTCTCATGTTTTAAGTTTTGTTGACTTTGTAGTTTAGATATACTCAAAGTTTCTTGATGCATCTGGGGAAATACATCATATCTTCTATATCAAAAGTTTGTTCTCTGGGCTGTAGCCATGGTGCGAGAGGTAGGGGTGTTTGCCTTGCATGCGCTAATCTAGGACAGACCTCGGTTTAAGCCCCCAGTGTCCCATTTGATCCCTCAAGCCAGGAGCGATTTCTGAGTTCAGAGCCAGGAGTAACCCCTGAGCTTCACCGGGTGTAGTAATTAACCCATGTGTTTACAGCCTGCATTTAAGAAGACAAACAAAATTAATTAGAAAATACTATAAAACTGAAGTCAGTTGCCTCTGTCAGAAATTGAGGTCAGGTACTGGTGGAATGGTATATAGGGATGGAGCTCTTGTTTTACCTGGTGATCACAGGCACTAAATCCTTTTCTGAATATAGAGTGAGGAGTGTATTTCCCCAGTACCACTGGATGTATCCTATGAACAGCAAACAAAAACTGCCTATGCACCTCCGAAAGAGACAAATCACAATAATTATTGATTGCCTACATATATTGATCCTGTATGTTATGACCATCAATTACTGGTCCAAGAAATTTCCATATTTTATTTTGTCTAACTCTTACCCATGAGAGAGACTATATATATATATATATATATATATATATATATATATATATATATATATATATATATAAAATAAATCTGAAGACCCCACTTGTTAGGATGTGATTGAACATTAAGGTCTCAGACCCAAACTATGATTTCCTGTTACATGCATCCATATAAAGACTGTGGTGGCGATATTGCTGGTTTTGGGTGCCAGAATTTTCCTCTACAAGTGTATTGAGGCCTGAGATTGCCAGGTATTGAACACAAGATTTCACACCTGCAATATTTTTCCTCTACGTCTTGAAACACATTGCAAGCCCTATACATATTTGATAAGAAAAAAATGCGATGAGTTAAACAAATTGCTCATTTTTATCCTAGTTAAATGTTTGGTAGCATTTATAAAGGGGAAAAACTTATGCCCCACATGGGAAAGGCATAAGTATTTTATTCCTGGATCTTCTCAGCCAGTTCACAATAAATTTCAGATGGTTCCTTATGGTGCTATCAACTCATAGATTTTCATTGTTAAATAAATTTTCTTCACTTTCTTTTATGTAAAACACCTTAAAATTCAGGGACATATTTTTTTCCTCATCCATTTTCAAGAGGTCGGTTCTGCTATTTTCCCAATCTGTTAAATCAAAGTGCAGATGGTGCCTCCAGTCTATGTGGTTACCAGAGTCATGAAGAGTGGGTACTTAGCAACCAGATCAGATAAGCACAGGATGTTCATTCTTTCATGGCAGGATTTACATTTAACATGTCTTTCATATCATTTGCTAACATTTTAGCCTGTAAACTCATCAGAAACAGTTTAGATGAAGAAATAGACAGGAAAATCATTTTATATCGTTATTGTGCTGACAAATAGTAGGATTTGAAATTTTCCGTAACATTTTTATTATATGTTTCATTTCTCACCCTTTCCTAGTATTGGAAGAGCCTTTAGTTGCATCATAAGATTGTTCTAGGATTGATTCTGTATTTCACAGTTCTTTCCTTCATTTTCTTCTTCCTATTGTAGAAATGAGGCATTGCTTAGAAAATACAAATAGCCACCAACTGGTTTCTTGACATTTAAGAAAGCCTTGAAATCCATCAATAGTACATTATGAGTCAAAGCAGTTTCAAATAATTTCAAATAATTTTCAAATAATCAAATATTGATTATTCTTGACAAACTGCAAAGGGAAATAACCCATTCATAATATCCTATAGTTTAACTCCCAGTCTTCCATTCAAAGAATCAGGATCTTTATTAGCTTAAATGTTACTTACATGCATTCATTATATTTAAAAATATGTAATTAAATATGTAAAATAAAACATATAGTGTGATTATGTACATATATTTATTCTTATACTAAAATTGATATATTGTATTGATACATTGACTGGAGTATTGGGTTGCTATTAGTGAATATAATTTAATGGCAAGTATAAGATCTCCCAGCCCAGGTGACTGTCAATAATTTCTTTTGACAATGTATAGTTTTCGACTGCTCTTAAGTCAATATTATTTTGTATATATTTTTATTTTAAACAACATTAGTATGATCCCAAAGTGATAGCCCAAGTGAGATAAGTATTCCTTTTTTTTTTCCACACCTGGCAGTGCTCAGGGGTTACTCCTGGCTCCATGCTCAGAAATTGCTCCTGGCAGGCACGGGGGACCATATGGGGCACTGGGATTCGAACCGATGACCTTTTGCATGAAAGGCAAACACCTTACCTCCATGCTATCTCCCGGGCCCCTTTTCTCTGAAATATTTCTTGTCATAGAGTCACAGTTTTATAAAGAAGAGAAATTTCTTGAGTCAGAAATGCAGAATTAGTTATTTTTCTCTAAAAAGTCTTTCGACAAAAACTAAAATTTATTATTTCAAATTTTAATTTAACAAGTAATTTTAAAAAGAGCATATTCGTACTGTATACGTTTTAGTAGTTGCATTATACATAATAAAATTTTAAATGTATCTGGCAATATCTTCAGAATAATTAATCAAAGTTTGACTAAAAGCCAGACAGACTGATAGGTCTTATTCTAAGGGTAATGTGGGGATACTTGACTCATCTGTCATCTTGTAATCCCAGTAGTGGCTGATCATGATAGTAAGCAGATGAGCAGTTATTGCTACCATAATTGGATTTTGTTAAAATAGGAGACAGAAATAGAGATTAATATCCCCCCCCCAGAGGTTTGACATTTTTAAAGATATCCCTGTCAGTGGTAAATTTGGTGATGTTGCTCTTCTAGAGTGAAATTTTCAAGAAAAACATGTGACATGATGATCCATGTGAAGTTGTCAGTCTATTTAATAAGAACAAGGTATTACCCTTTTATGCTCAAACGAACCAAGAAGTATATACATTATTTCTGAGTAAGAGGATTTGCATTTGTAAATTAAATTATTCTTTTCAATACTTAATCTTTTGAATATTGAATTTTGAAATATTTTTTTCAATGGTTGGGTTCAGTAAGTGAGTCAAGTTGATTTTTGAGAAAGAAGGATGTGAGAGGGAGGTTTTGGAATTAAGAAGAGCTGGTGTGAATCCCTTATCCACTGCTCTGAGAAATATATATCATAATTTTGCACTTCAATTTGTTCATGTACTAAAAGTAAATAATAATACAATGACTCAGTACTATGCCAAAGCCCTTAGATACAAGAATTCATTTAATTTTTACATTGACTCGAAGAAGATAGTTCTATGGGAAATAAATATGACCTCAAGTATGAGACTTCTGGGGCACTTTATCCACACTTAGAGAACATAGCAAACATTCTGAATAGTTAGTGGCCTGTTAGAATGTGTAACTTTTGCTATAGTCTCTTTATTTGGGCACACTTGGTATGTTAATTAGACAAAAAGTAAATCCTAGGAGAGGAACTTATGTGCACCTACCTTCTTTGAGAAGTAGGAAAAGAAAAACAAAAAAAGCAAAATTTTTAATAAATGTAAAATTAATATGATTAAAAGTTACCTCAATTCCTTTCCAGAATGAGGAATTCAGAGAATTTATGTCATCACTTGAGATCTCTTAAGTAGGAACTTGAGCTTCTCCCACTCCAAATCTTATCTATGCTCACCTTTAATAAACAAGTACCTTATCCAAAAAGTTGCCAGTATACTTGCCAAGTGAAAGGTTTAGGAAACATTCATGTCTTCAGCTTTAGTGGCATTACTACCTACTGTAATTATAAACCCTCACGTTTACTCTGAAAGGAGTCATCAGATTTCAATAACTGTGCTTTTCCTTCATCTGAGATCAGATTTCTCAGTCTATACTTACACAGGCATGACACAACATCTTGTATTTACATGAACTGGAGATGCACAGAGGGGCTATTTAATGAATTATTCTAGTTGTGGAGAGCAATTCAACAGAGTCTGCTGTTATTAACCCTGAGTTGTGCCCCAGTCACAGGTACTGCTATGAAGTATGAGGCAAGGGTATCATCAAAAAGAGAACATCATTAGCCAGGTAAATACCTCAAGATTATCTTGACTCCCACTATCCCTGAATACCATGCCTGCTTCAGTATCATTTAATAGAGCCATTGTGATCTCCAACACCACTGACACCAAGCAACAACATACTGTTAAACCCTAGTATTGAACCATTCAGTTTGGTTATTTAGTATTTGGGGGAGTAGCTCCTAGATGCCCTGAATGCTGTTTTGGAGAACCACTTAAAAAAGAGAGCATTAGAAAAGAGATGCCTGAAATGAAGGAAAAATTTTGTGTAGTCTAAAACCACCAACAGAATGAAGTAAACAAGAAGCCAGAGGAACATGCTCCACTATACAGGACAGCAAGTGATAAATTCACTTTCCAAGTAATGCAATGGCCTAGAGACAGTTAGTTTTCAAAATCAGACAAGTGAACATGTTGAAAATGGTGGCTCACAAAGTCTAACAAAACTTACGCCACATATCTCCAAGTTATATGTTGAAAATAATTTTCTGGGACTAAGCTCAGCTCTTGAATTAAAGACAATACCACATTAGTCTGCAGTAAACTGTTCATAAGGGTAGATACCCAGTGGGGAGAGGGGGTAGCTGAGATAGACAATTAGGTAAGATATGCCATCTTGAGGAGTCAAGATAGGATTGTGAGTAAATTAATATTCCAGTTTATTAATTGCCTTTACAAAATAAGACAACATATTTTTAATTTTGTATTTAAAGCATCGAGATGTAAAGTTATTCATACCAATTTTTAGATATACAATGCTTCAGTAGCAATCCCACCATCCCATACCTTCTCCCCAACACCCCTCCACCAGTCTGTCATTTTAACAGGCAGCATTTTAAGTTCGGTTGTTAAAGTTTGGGTCTCATGGTTTCAGTTTTGTTGACTATGTAGTTTGGACATTTAATTCTGTCCTTCCTTAATATTAACAATGCACCTGGAAATTCTTCCTTTCTAAGAAGCTCATATTCTATTAGGGAAGACAGATTTTCAAGTTGTCATTTCTAATCTCCTCTTAAAAAAAGCTACAATACAGTTAAAAGAGGGTGTTTTGCATATTGCAAATGTAAATGTAACACATAAACACATTGCACATCTTAAACTTATGCAATGTTCTATGTCAGAAATGTAATGACAACAGGAAGTACTTTGCTGAATTAGTGAAAGCACAATTAATTAAGACTGGGAGGAGGACTGGGATAGAACCTGCTGTTGCTAATGCATTATCCTGAGATTAGAAGTAAAAGTGGCATGAATGTGGGAATAGGAGTTAAACAAATAAGCTTGCAAGCAGAGAATATGTCAATGATTTAATTCATGCAGAAGCAAACAAAACAAAATAAAGACAATCTATGCCAGGGCATCCCAAGGGTTGGCAAAATGAATTGAGTGTTTAATATAATTCCTTCGTCTAGCATCTAGGGGAATGTTTAAACCAGTTTACAGGTGAAAAAGAAGGTGGTTTAAGTCACTGAAATTTTAAAATATTTATTATAAAATTATTTCAAAGTTTTTTTTGTTGTTTTTTTGTTTTGTTTTTTTTTTGTTTTTGGGTCACACCCAGCAGTGCTCAGGGGTTACTCCTGGCTCCATGTTCAGAAATTGCTCCTGGCAGGCATGAGGGACCATATGGGGCACCAGGATTCGAACCGATGACCTTTTGCATGAAAGGCAAATGCCTTACCTCCATGCTATCTCCCACTTCCCCTATTTCAAAGTTTTTATATTTTTATATATGTACTGGTAAATATATAGTTTATTCATAAAACATTTTATAATTTTCAAATTTTGAGAATATTGAGATTCTCCTCGTGTGACCCAGATCCAAGATCTGGACTCAATTTGAGAAAGAGCATTTAGAGGAAACTCAAAATATATATTAAGAGAATCTGATATGCATGTATATGCACACATTTTGTTTTGTTTTGTTTTCGGGACACACCCATTTGATGCTCAGGGGTTACTCCTGGCTAAGCACTCCGAAATTGCCTCTGGCTTGGGGGGACCATATGGGATGCCAGGGATCGAACCACGGTCCTTCCTTGACTAGCGTTTGCAAGGTAGACACCTTACCTCTAGGCCACCTCGTCGGCCCCATATACACACATTTTTGCACATGTGTACACATTTCTACAGTATATATGTTTGTATAAACAAATGTACAAGTATGGGCAACAGCCCAGCATTCTTTCTTACCTGAAATAAAGCCTTTCTCTTCTCCACAAACAGCATTCTCAAGATAACAAGCTTGATTTAGTCAAGTACACTTGACCTAACAAGAGAGATGAAGGGAAAGTTTGCCAACACAGAAGAGGGATACATAATTATCTCTCCTAATATATGTCTTCATATAATTTCTATCAAGATTATTTTCCATGGGGCCCAGGAGATAGCATGGAGGTAAGGCATTTGCCTTTCAAGCAAAAAGGTCATCAGTTCAAATCTCGGTGTCCCATATGGTCCCCCGTGTCTGCCAGGAGCAATTTCTGAGCATGGAGCCAGGAGTAACCCCTGAGCACTGCCGGGTGTGACCCAATAGCCAAAAAAAAAAAAAAAAGGATTATTTTCCAGTCAGCTGGATGTAGTTTCAAGCTTAGATTCTAAAGCAAGAGTATAACAGATCTAGTGTGATAGGACCAGGAGGCATTTGACTAAGACTGTGCATGTGAGGGTTTGTTGGATGGGCAATCACCATTCTATATATAAAGTCCTATGGGACTGTAGGTAAGAGTATAAAACATTGTCTTCCCATACTTCTTGTCTCTGGCAGTCAAAGAAGTCTGAGGAATTATGCTTGATCATTAAAATAGAAAATGGGGTCAAAACAGGCACAGGTCTGGCAATAGCAAGGAGTATTACAATTTTTAGCTCTATTTTATAATAATTTTCAACTCAAACTTGCATTTCAATTATATTCTACAATTAGATATTGTCAACTGGGATGACTGAAATACGGATTTGGAGAAAAAAGATGCTTGAAAAAGATTAAATGTTAAAATCCATTGTAAATTAAATAATTATGAGAAGGCAAATAGTGTGAAATTAACTTCTGTCCCTAGAAAATGTCCCAAGATTTGAAATTATTCTGTACCTAGAATAAAGGAATTATATTACTATATCAGCAAAATTTATCTACAGAATACTAGTTAGACAAATAAAAAATAAATAAAACCTAGCTGAATTCTCTTAGAGATATCACACAGATGAAGGATGACAACAGTCTAAAGTTGTTTGGTGAGTACAGCAAATATAAGTTGCTTTACTCAAAATTAGGTGTTTATGAACCAGTAGACATCTTATTTACTTGTTTATAATAATTCACTGTGCATTACAAAGCCATTTATGAATGGGTTTCAGGAATACAATGACTCAACACAAATTCCTTCACCAATTCACCATTATCCATTTTTCTCCTCTAATTCCATTTCCCACATTTTATTTTTTTAATAACTATCGACAGTGTTGTTTTCAGTAATGTTACCAGTAGTTTTTCTCATATAACACTTTACAACCTTTCAGCCCCCATTTCATCTTCTCATTTGGATAGTTAGAGAAAATCCATTTTCTTTCCATTTCCCCACCTGGACACTTGGAGGAAAAACACCTCCTGTCTATATCCTCTACCTTCACTCAAGTGACATGCTTCCTTCTAAAGACCAGTTCTCATGTTCTTCATTTCTGTTACCTTTCAGCACTTATAATTTCACTATTATCTTTATTTATATCCCACACTGAGCGAAAGCATTTTATATCATATTCATCTAAAAGCCTTAAATCTAGCATAAAAGTGCATTTTGGAATATGGATATTTCTTAAAGGCTATGCCTGCTATTTCTAACAGGTTAGTAAGTAGCATATTTTGAGTAGTAAGGGTCTAAAGTGATCATTGATATGTGCCCCAAGAGATTGCAGTTAGTGAGTTACTCTGAGTAAGTCTTGCAGATTCACCCTTCACAGACAAATAGCTTTGACATCATTCTACAAAAATCAGTAGCAGAACACTTGAAATCTGTAAAATCTGTAATTGATTCTAATCTCGTGACTCAGTCTCCCTAGATGTAAAATACGTAGAGAAATAATTACTATCCTACCTCAAAGGGTAGTTTGTAAGATCAGATGATGCTGTTAAAATATGGGTTCATGTGGTATTTGTCAATAGTTCTGACAATCAGTTAAGTATTATAAACTTATTTAATTCTTCTTGAATAATTGGATTGATAAATATTATTATTGGTGCTTCCCATTAAGTGAATTATATCAATTTATTTAATTATTTTCCAATAATAGGATTATGTAAATACTATTAATGGAGCTTCTCTGAGAAGGTGCAGAGCACTTTATAAATGTTCACAGCTGGACTAAAAATCAAATACTAGATAATTAAGTTAAAGATTCAGTTAAGTGATAGAGAATAGAAATGTATGGACAGATTCTTTATGCTTACCAGGCCCTCCCTATTTATTTTCAGCTCAAGATGCTTCTGTTCTTGTCTTGTTTGAAACACATTATGTTTGGCAATAAAATATCTCCTATCACATGAAAGACAAGAGGGATATCATTTGTATTAGATTTTCATGCTATAAAAAAACCCACCTCAAACTTATTGACCTCAGAACACACACCAATTTATTAGCACATGAATTTCTAGGTCAGCCATTCATACAATATATGACTGAGATCTCTGCTCAGATCTCAAGGTTGAGTAAGTTTAAGTATTGTCTGTACTGTTTTTCTTTCTGGAGGTTATGGGACAATCGCCTTATAAATTTATTCATGGAGGTGAGGGTTATCCTCAGCATTATTTGTAGTTTCATAATTGAGCCTTCAATTCCATACTGGTTGTCTGCCACGATTGCACCCAGCTATTATGATTTCTTCTATGATTTTTTTCATTTCTATTATCTTTTGCTAGGAAGAGCCTTTACCAAGTGAATTTTTGCCATAGAATTTCCTTTCTTAAAGTCAATAGAGACATACACAGGAACAAAATGGTCCTCTTTGCTGTATTTATCTAAGGAATAAACAAAGTCAGGAATCCTGATTAAATCTCATAATTTTGCCTATATTACATTTTTCTTTGAAAAGATTTTATAAACACATATAAATCATCTTCCTTTTCTTTATATGGTGCCATTTATTTAATGCTAGTTAGATCATTTCTTATGACACTACATTGCTCAAAATGCTGCTTAGGAATAGCAATTTCCAGTGATATTCTCAAAGGTTGTTGTTCCTCCTTATTAAATGATAAGCACACATTTCATATTTATTCAGAATATGAAGAAGATGGTGAAAATAATCAATTTGGGGTACATTCAATTTATCACTCAAACTTTGTAGATAACTTATAGAAAATACAGCTTCTATTGATGTCTTAGATCCTTTAAGTTGTAGTCAACACAATATTAGAAACTGAATCCTTTCAATGCTGAATACATCTCTGTCATCTAGAGAGTCATGGGGAAATAAAAGAATGGGACTGTGAACAGAGTAATAAAAATAGTTTCATTTGTGCAAGGAATGTTCTGCCCTCATCTAATATGACTTCACACTGATTAACAGGGGTCTGAGAGATGACACAAAATTAAAGGTGCTTGCTTAGCATGATACAAGAGTCACCCATCGAGTGGGAGAAACTATTCACCCAACACCCATCAGATAAGTGGCTAATATCCAAAATATACAGGGCACTGACAGAACTTTAGAAGAAAAAAATATCTAATCCCATCAAAAAATGGGGAGAAGAAATGAACAGAGGCTTTGATAAAAAAAAAAAAGAAATACAAATGGCCAAAAGGCACATGAAAAAATGCTCCTCGTCACTAATCATCAGGGAGATGCAAATCAAGACAACAATGAGATACTACCTCACACCACAGAGATTGGCACACATCACAAAAAATGAGAACAACCTGTGCTGGCGGGGATGTGGAGAGAAAGGAACTCATCCACTGCTGGTGGAATGCCATCTAGTTCAACCTCTATGGAAAGCGATATGAAGATTCTTCCAAAATCTGGAAATTGAGCTCCCATTCGACCCAGCTATTCCACTCCTTGGGATATACCCTAAGAACACAAGAATACAATACAAAAACCCCTTCCTCACACCTATATTTATTGCAGCACTATTCACAATAGCCAGGCTCTGGAAACAACCAAGATGCCCTTCAACAGACGTATGGCTAAAGAAACTGTGGTACATATA
>PVKC010021357.1:0-18179 GCA_004027635.1 Crocidura indochinensis | reverse complement strand
GCATTGCATGCTGCATGACTTTGTAACTTTGTGTTCATGGTAATTCTATTTTTTTCTAAAGAATAAATTAAATAAATAGAAGAAAACAATCAGTGAATAGTCAGACCCTTCTGTCTAGGATCTCAAAACTCACAGCTGCTTTTAGGACCGTTTCTGTCTGGAGGCTTCGAAGTGTGACCGCTTAGTCATCTCTCAGAGCTTCTTTTTCTAAGATCAAGCCCATTGGGTCTAAAAGGCATTTAAAGCCCCCCTCTCTAAAACCAACCCTTCCCTCTATTCTCTCTCAAATGCAAATCCTGGCATGGACAAAAGCAGTGTGGTTTTCTGATCAACTGCCAACCAGTACTAAAAAAATTTTTAAAAAGCTTTTAAACTTTATGAGACACTTGATTTCATCAGGTTTATTTTTTACTGTTGCTGGTTACTCTATGCTGGTGCGCCAGCACAACACACACACACACATATAACTTAGAAATAATGATAGTAATTGCCTTTGCCTCCTGGGATTGTTGAGAGCAGGCTGGCAAACTTTTCCTGTAAAAAGACCAGAAAATAAATCTTCTAAGCTTGGAAGAGTGCAAGTGCCTCTGCAGCAGCTGCTTGGCAGTGGCAATATAGGGAGAACAGACACAGAGAACAAGTAAAGAATGGGGTATGGATTGGGTGTGTTTTAATAACAAAAGGTCTTGAGCAGGATTTGGTTCATGGGTGGTCATTTGCTGGCTCCAGAGTTAGCATGTGAAGTAAGAAATGCATGTCAAAGTAAACCATAATCTATAGTGTGAAAATAAGGGACAAAGAAGTGGTGAGACTGTTGCTGTGTCACCCCCTGAGATATCACTGGGTGACAAATTTAGTCTCCTTCCTGAGATGGGTTCTCTGGTGCAGGTGAGCAGGTTATGTCCCTCCCATGAATGTTCTCCCCTTTTTTCTATGGAATAACTTGAGTGTGGAATCTAGGCTCAAGGTAACATCAGTCTATGCTTGAGCAGCTTTGCCTAGGAGGAAAAGTTTGTGACTTACATCTAAAGATCTTGGAGAGGGTTGACACAGTCTGTTATGAAGGAGTAAGGGCTCAATCACAGGTCAGGGAGAAAGAGACCCCAGACAGGTCTTTCCAGAGACCTACAGAAAAGACATGGACAAGTGTCTCCTTCTTAGGAAAATTGGGGTGGGGGGGTAGGGTAGAGAGTACAGCAGGAAGTTGGGAGAAACCCAGGGCTCTTGTGCCAAGCAGACTGGATCCAAGTCCTCTTCCCATCACATAATGGCAATATTGGTACCACACAAGTGAAATTTCAGTAACTTCTCCAAAATGATTCTTTGAAAAGACACAAACTTACCGTTGCTGTGATTTGATATATAATATACACACTATGGATAATAGATGAATATCATTCAAGAAATTCTGGGTCTGTTGGTATAAAAAATGTGTCCATAGATGACTTTTCTATGCATAAAGTGGGGTGGACACATGGGGAGAGCCTTAAAGAGCATGGGCCATAAAGATCTACTGCCCTGCTTTGCTTGAGGTGACTTGGATTGTCCTACTGGTGACATCTTAGGTAGTTTGAAAAAGGACAAATTACAACTGAACCTAATGACTAAGAAGATATTTAAGATGCAAAGACTCAACTCACCTGAATCAACTGAGGGAAAGAACATGTTCAAGTGGTGAGGTTATAGTTTTATAAGATGGAAAAGAGGTTTAATCTCTGAAAAATAATTGGGGGTAAGGAATGTGTCAGCTACTCTCAGCATTTACTCCTGATTTTGTGTAGGATCACTCATGGCAGTGCTTGGGGAATCATGTGGAGATCACCAGATTCAGCTGAATGTGGGGCAAACATCTAAACCCTTTCTAGTCCTTGCAAAATAAATCACTCTACTCTATATATTTGGTAAGACTCCCCCCACATAATTTATATTGAAGCACCATGATTTACAATAGAGTTTCAGGCACATAACTCTCCAAAACCACATCCCCTACCAGGGTGTCTGCTTCTTTCCATCAATGTCCCAACAATTCTTTTCATCCATCTC
Organism: Crocidura indochinensis; assembly: GCA_004027635.1. Lineage (NCBI taxonomy): Eukaryota > Metazoa > Chordata > Mammalia > Eulipotyphla > Soricidae > Crocidura > Crocidura indochinensis. The sequence continues at coordinate 16,136 of PVKC010021357.1, read as the reverse complement.
AACTCCTTCCCTTTCTTAGACTATTATTTAATCCATTTATCAGGTTCTGTTGTCTTTATCATGGTTCTTTATATCCACACATAAGAGAGATCATTCTGTTGAATCTGTTTCTTTCCATTTCACTTCACTCAGCATGGATCCCTCTAGTTCCATCCACATGGCAGCAAATTGCAAGATTTTACCTTTTTTCTTATACCATTGTGTATTTATGTCATACTTTTATCTAGTCATCAGTTCTTGACATTTGGGTTGTTTCCAGATGTTAGTATAGCGAATAGTGTCTCAATAAACAAAGGAGCACAAATGTCTTTTCAAAGTAATGGTTTGGGGATCTTAAGGTAGACACTAAGAAGTAACACACCTCTTTGGTTTTATAGTTGTTCATCCCCTTTTGATAGATTTATGTTTCAAAGAATGAAATATTAAACCATTCTTTCACTGTGTGAATATTTCAGAGTGAGTTATACAAACTTAAGTGATCTTGCTTATGATACACCTTGGTGATATAGATAGGGCACCAGCTTATAGGCAGTTTACTGTTAGCCAAAATGCCATTAAGAAGCACAAAACTATATAATTTACTTACATTCATATTTTTAAAATAAATATCGAGTCCTACTTAGGATATAGAAGAATCAAATCAAAGTGATTTAAATAAATAGTGCACATTTCCATATATGAATGTACAACTGCACTAGAAGATAGTTGAAGCAGGCAGAAAATTGCGCTTCTCGGTGGAATTGTAAAAAATGGAGAGGATAATTGTGTACTGTGTTGGCAGCTCAAATACCCCTGAGCAGCATTGCCAACAGTGCTGAGAGTTTCTAAAATAATGGGCAACACTTAGACATATTCTAGATGAAACAAAGTACAATCTTTTTCTACTGTTACCAAGTCTCTATATCCTTGGAAATTTTAGTGTGTGTGTGGGGGGAAGACAAAACTTTGAGTTGGTACATAAAATGAAGTTTTGGGCTGAGCACAGATTATAGCAAGCGATTTTTCACCTGTCTCGTGTCTGTGAGACATTCAGAATGATGTGGCTCATGGGATGAGGCCTTGATGTGCCAGATTGTGCTGGGAATTATGGGACTCCCCCCATTCCTCACGCCAACACACCAGATGTCAGCAGCACCTCCCTGATCAGTCTGACACTAGAGAGCCCTCCAAATTTCTAAATGGGCCTCAAGGGGTAATAAGAAATACCGAGCTATGAAAACTAGAACAATGCTGTATTACAGATATGTGAGTAATGCATTACTTTAAAGTCTGTGTAGCTATGCTTTAAAAAGGTAAAATGAAATGAATATCTTAAAAAAACTATTCTAGCTAAAATACCATTTCACCAGTGTGACAAATATAAAAGAGTATTACCTTTATTTATTTTTTTTGCAATAAGACTGCAAAGTCATATATTTTTTGTATTTAGCCCATCTGGCTGCATTTCAGATGTTCAAGAGCCCCAGAGGGCTGCCATATTGTATGGTGCCGTGCTAGAAATGCCAAATCCCCTTCTTTGGACTTCTTCATCAACCTTCAGTGTCCCACAGTTCTTACACTATGCAAACTACAGAGTAAGTGTTCTAAGTAAGAATATGGAGGCATACACTTAGGGCTGAATCCCAAATTGTAATGGACACTTATCTGTGGGGAGCCCCTGAGCTCTGAGTGTGCAAAACTCGGTCTAGCTGTCCAGCTCCCAGAGTTTTAAGAAGTCACAACTGACTGCTGGAAACCACATGGTTCAGTGCTGCCTGCAAATTGAAGGCCCCCTTGAAAATGCTGGAAACAGATGTTCTGAAGACTCTGACCTCTCATCATTAATTTTAGAATTTAAATGCCTGTTAATTTCCCCCTTTTATTGCTGAGCTCCACACAGTCGCAAGCTCAATGTCAATGGTAATATCCTTTGCAGGGAGGTACTCAATATATCAAATCTGAAAGTCACTGGAAGTTGGTGTATAGAACAAGAGAAGACCAGGAGAAAGAAGACCTTGAAGCTTCAAGAGAGCACCTTGAAGCTCAGAACCCAGTTAAGAGCGGCTTTTCTGGCTGCAAGTGAATCCTGAGCAGAAGGCTTGAAGCCCTTGATCAGTGGCACTTACAAATAAGAGCTGTAGGGTACCAGCCAGAACATTAGGAAAATCAAAAGCAGTGATTTTAGTGAATCCTTTTACTTGTTTCTGATGCTTGCCTTTCCCCTCTGATGAGCTAAAGTGATTTATAAGGACTCTACCCCATAGTAATCAACACATAGAGTGAATGGGTCTGGCTTCAGACTGACCAAGGTTCAAATTTGTTTCCCAGGATCAGGGAGACAGCTCAATGAACTAGAAAACATTCTGTGCATGCAGGAGCCCCTGGATTCAATTCCCAGTGGCCCATGGTCTTCTGAATATGACTGGGAGCAGCACCTACCACTGAGCCAGTCAAAGTCTCTGAGCAGTGCCATATGTGACCCAAATACAAGGAAACAAAATCCAAAATTCTCTTTGCCTTGCTTTCTAGCTGAAAAATCTGGGAGTACTTACTATCACCATTATTTCCCTGGGGTTAGAAAACAAGGGTGAGAGCCACTGTGTAGGATCTTGGAACTCCTGGGTATATTAGAGAACGTACCAAATATAGAGCATGTCATCCATCCATTCAAGCTTCACACAGACTCGTTTTTCCCCAGTTCATCTTTTTTTTTTTTTTCAGAGTTAAAGGCAGGCACAGTCCTAATGATGACAACCCACAGAGAACTTGATTCAACCAGCTCAGGCCTCTCCCAGAAAATGGAGGTATGCTTAGCTCATAAACCCTAGAGGGAGAATCAGACTGGCTTCCTCTCCAGAGGGAGGCCTTAGTGTCTCATTGTGTCTGACATTCATGAAGCATTCCATGTCCTTGGTAAGTGAGGGAGGACAATTGGCAGAACACAGAGGAGTACCCCATCAAAGGAGGAGTACCTACAGAGAGGAGATTCTTTAGGGGGCCCTCTGTACCCACCTGGTCAGTCCTTCCCAATTTTGAAAGACACAGAGTCATGCTCTGTGACTAGCTTGGGGACAGGACACCCTCCACATGCGTCCCCACTGTCCTTCCAGCCCCCTACCATGAGCTCACCCTTTCCCAAGAAGAAATTATATCTCACCTCAAACCTCCTGAGCTTTTTCTTCATTTGGGGGAGAGAATAGGATTAGGTTCACACCCTTATGGTTTTCTGGAGATCATGTGAAGGAACTACAAGGATTGGCTGCAAGTAAGGCAAGTGCTTGAACCTCTGGATTTTCTTGGACTGAACTTTCTTCTCTTTAAGCATTTTACTGAATTATTCTTATTTGAGCCGGAGAGTGGAGTCAATTTGGGGAAGGAAAAATAGCTGCGCCTTGCCAGGTCTTTGTAGTAAATGAGATTTCTTTTATAAAACAAAGACCTTCAGGGCTTTTAAGTTTCTTTTCAATAAGAAAGTGAAGTTGGGGAGCTCAGCAACTTACAGTCATGAACAATGCTCCAGCACCCCTTGACTTTCCTGTTGTCATTTTTGCCCTTGTCATTTGGCACAGTTTCAGCAGAGGGAGAAGAAAGAGGACATAGATTCATTATGAACCTCTAGTGGCCCAGAACCTTCATTCTATACCCAGATGGGAGAGGTGCCAACTTTCCTACAACTAGAGAGAGTCAGCCAGAGAATGAAAGCCAAGATGTGCAAGGCTACAAATCAGTGGGGGCTGGGCCTGAAAGACGCTTTATAGGCTTGAGGACATGCCTTGTATGTGCAAGGCCCAATTCTGGTCCCCTGAGCACTGTTGAAGGCAACTCCTGAGCACAAAGTAGAGAGCATTCCCCAAGAAACACTAGGCATGGCTTCAAAATCAAGGGGGAAAAAACTGTGGATGGTAGGGATGAAATGGGAGTTGCTGAAGAGAGTGAAATAGAAGCAAAAACTCCATTTTTTTTTATAGATCCTGGATCAAACTATGCCTGAATTCTCCACGTATGACCCTAAAAGCCTGATGCCTCTTTACCTGGCAAGCAGCTCCTAATTATAAAATCCTCATGGCCTGATTCTCTAGTCTCTCAGGGCTACAAATGCAGTTTCTGCAACCTTAGGCCTCTTTGGTTGACCATTATTATTCTAGTCTTATCTGCATGTGAGCAGAAGCTGATACCACAGCAGCTATGAGCTGTTGCTATACTACCAAGAACCCTCACAGATTGATCCATGTGTCTATAGCCAGCTCAATCATCGGCCCATGCCATTGCTTATTCTCATAAACTGAAGTGAAATATGCCATAATTGTCACAGATATTGATTCGTGCAGAAAGTTGACATTTGAAACACTGGCCTGAGGGTCTAAATTCAGGAGAAGTCAAGGTGGTGCCCACCAAAATGCCTATTCCAAATGTCCTACATAGAGCTAGTGGAAGATGTACATGTGTGAGAGGGGACACACACGTGGGAAACATCCCAGAAACATGGGAAGTGACTGAGGAGAGAGTGTACTTATGATTGCAAGTGGTATAGGGATCTGACATCAAGTTAAGGATTACATTTGAGGAGCCTGAGAGATAGCTCAGTGTGCAGGACACTTGCCTTGCATGTGGCCCATTCAGGTTCAATCCCTACACTTTATATGATTCTTCAGTACAGACTCAAGAGTAAATCCTGAACCCCACAGTGTGAGATCCAGGACTCATCCTCTTAAAAATAAATCAGGCCTGCCCTGAGAGTTTGACTCCCACTAGAGATTGGGTCTACAGCAGGAAGTGACATTAGCAGAATCACATAGTAATGGATTGTCCTGGCGGCTGCTGAGAACTGAGAGAAAAATGGAGCAGAAAGTATTCTCGCAAAGACAGGAGAGGAGGCATTCAAGACTCAGGAGGAGAGGTTAAAGTGAATGAGTTGAAGAGATTTTGGGGGGCTGAAATGGGAAGAGGGGAAAGACGAGAAGAAGGGGAGCTGTGTGCGAATTGGCATCCAGGACATGAAAGGCACCTGAGTCCTGCTGCTCTGTGGTCAGGAGCATGGCTTCCAGTCACAGGGCTTGGTGACTTCAGTATCAGTGGGAGAGGCTGGGAACTGTCCATTGTTCCCCGGAAGGCTCCAACTTCACCCATGCAACATCATAGAACCTTTCCTCAGAGATCTGCACACCAAGGCAGTGTGATTCTGCCACACCATTAACCATGAAACTTCAAATCACAGGAGACGAGCTCAAAGAACTGGAACACTCACAGAGCACTCACAAATCTCACACTCCATGCAGCACATGTGGTTCCTGCCCCTGACAGGAATGATGCCTGAATTCAGATGCCTAAACAGAGTAGCCTCTGTGCACCACTATTTTACCTCCCTCCCCACAGCAACTAGAAGATCCCCAAACTTCTAAGACTTTAGAGTTTATAATTAGGGAAGCAATATGATGATTTTTCCTAGAAGGTAATCTTGAAGTTTCCTGATCTAGATATAAAAAGGCAAGTTTACTTGAAAACTTGGATCTAAGTAAGTCCCATGAAGTTCTCTGAGAAGTTTTGTCAAACTCTTGGGTTCATGAAGTGTTTCTAGAGCACAGATGAGAACATCTGGGTTCCATATCTTTACACAAAGTGGATACTATCAATAGAGCAGCAACTTACAATTTTAGTGTATTTTTTGCCTACAATGGAATGAAAAGACCTGAGCAGACTTCAGTCTGCTCTGCTAAAGCCTTTTCTCTCAGTTATTTGTGTTGTCCATAAGCTCTTACACATAGGCTCATCTCCTTTCTTTTCTTTTTTTCTTTTATTTATTTATTTATTTATTTATTTATTTATTTATTTATTTATTTATTTATTTATTTATTTTGGGTCACACCCGGCAGTGCTCAGGGGTTACTCCTGGCTCCATGCTCAGAAATTGCTCCTGGCAGGCACGGGGGACCATATGGGGCACCGGGATTCGAACCGATGACCTTTTACATGAAAGGCAAATGCCTTACCTCCATGCTATCTCCCGGGCCCCTTCTTTTTTATTTTTAACTAAATTCATTATTTAAGCACCAGGGTTACAAAATTGTTCATACTTAAGTTTTGTCATAGAATGTACACATACACACACAACCTACATCAGTGCATTTCTCCTGCCATTGATGTCCCTGGCTCCCCTCCCATTCACCTCCCACTATACCTGTCTCTCTCATCTTCTTGTCTTCCTCATCATTGATGTTTTTTTTGGACTTTTTCCTTCTCACCTCTGGACCTACTATTCTATTTTTTCTCTTCCCAACTCTCCACAAAAGCTCCATCTTCTTCACTCATTTCTTTATCTTGCAAAAAGTCATTGGCAGGCAGGTTTTCAATGACCTATGCAAGGAGATGCAATGGAAGCGAAAGACCCACTTTTATAAAAGTGAGGTGCTGTTTGAAGGCAAAGATGCTGGGAGAAAAGCCAGTCCTGGGAAAGCAGGGAGTACCTGGACTCTTATGGTCTGCATGTCAGGGGCAAGGCTTTCATTGCATTTTAAGGGATATTTTGCCAACCAAGGAGATCAATGGAGCAAAACTTCATTTGGAAATTACTCTTGCTCCTAATCATCTAAGTGCATCCTTAGGGGACACCCAGCAGAGTGCTCTGTTGATTAGAAATTAAGATAATCAGAAAGAAATTGTGAGAGAGTGATAGCATTAGGCAAATACAGGCTGTGTAGGATGTGAGACGTGATGATGAACATTCAGGTCTCATTCACCAAGACCAGACCTGTTTCCGAAGGGTGGGAGGAGGTATATGAGTTTATTTACATGACCATGGGGATAAGGAACAGATCATTGGCATGAACACCTGCTTCAGCCTGTGATTTGGAAAGGTCAAAGTGTACTTCCAACCCCATCTGCAAAGAGAAAACAGACATACTCCTAGGAAGCAGTTTCCCTTCCCCTCCTCAAGATAACTCTGCAGAAGTGTGACTCTGCTCACTTAATATACAATTTTTGAGAAGTTGGGGGTGTACTTCCCAAACAAAAGTGGAGGCCAGAGTTAGAGCACTCTGAGTAGGGAGTTTGCCTTGCATGGGGCTGACCCGAATTCGAGCCAACAATACTTAGCAGGCCTGAAGAGTAGGTAGTCCCATGCAAAACTTGGCAAACCAGTCGGCTTTGGCTTAACGGGCCCAAAACACGTTTTGCCATTATTCTTGCTCAGAATCATCTAAATGTATCCTTAGGGGCCCCTGCAAATTAAAAGTAACAGATTAGAAATTTCTTTGCTGATTAGAAATAGAGATAACTGGGAGAAAATTGTGAGAGAGCGAGCGTATCAGCAATGAGCAAATAGATTTTGTATGGATGCAGAACCACTCTCCAGCTAACAAGCTGTTTTCATTAGTTAATGGGCCTGTCTAAAGAACTGATAAAGCTGGTTAAATATTGATCCGATGATCAGCATTATTTAAAGAACTCATGGGATTGAATTAATTGAGATCTCATTTCTGAATGTGGGGAAGGGCAAAAGTTAAAAGTAATGATGCTCTCACCCATTCTTTTCCTTTCCATCTATCTCCAAACTGAGATGTTTACTGACATTGCATCTTATTATAAAAGCATTTTCTGGGGGCCAGAGAGATAATACAGTAGGTAAGGCACTTGCCTTACTTGCAGCTGACTTGGATTTGATCCCCAGCATCTCATATGGTCCCCTGAACACATCCAGAATTGAATCCTAAGAACAAAGACAGGAGAAACCCCTAAGCACTTCTGGGTATGGTCCAAAATAAACAAATAAAACATTTTCTAAAATTATTGAAAAGTGAGGCACTGATATGGTCTACGTATCATTTGGCTCCTAAAAATCTCAATTCTATGTTTTCTGTCTTAGCAGAAAGAAATGTATTGTTAGAGCTGGTTTCAGTAGAATGATAAGATTCCCATAAAGTGTGACATAATCTCAATAATCTGATGGGTCATTTTTCTTTTGTTATTTGCTTTTTAGGCCACACCCAGTGACACTTAGGGGTTACTTCTGGCTATGTGCTCAGAAATCGCTCCTGGCTTGGGGACCATATGGGAGCCAGGGGATTGAACCAAGGTTCGTCCTAGGCTAGCACTGGCAAGGCAGATGCCTTACCACTTGTGCCACCACTTCGGCCCCGATGGGTCATTTTTAATCCCACTTTCTGCCCTTACAAAGCTCATTTCTAATCTTTTACTGCCTCAGTCCCAACCCTTATTTTCCCCCATCTTCCCATGTCGATGCAGCTTATGACATGAAGCTCACCACATAGAGTGATGAATGCAGTTAGAGAAATAACTACACTGAAAACCATAATAACAATGTGAATGAATGAGGGAAGTAGAAAGCCTGTCTGGAGTACAGGTGTGGGTGGGGTGGGGAGGAGGGAGATCTGGGAAATTGGTGGTGGGAATGTTGCACTGGTGAAGGGGGGTGTTCTTTACATGACTGTAATCATACAACTATAATCATATTTTAATCATGGTATTTAAATAAAGATAATTAAAAAGAATATGTATGCCAATTAAAAAAATAAAACAAATACAAAGCTAATGTACAGAGAGGGGCTAGGGAAAATAAAGAAGCCATCATGCACTAATGAAATTGATAACACAATTAGTATCCTAACAATTGGGGCTTGTTGGGGGATGGTACCCAACAAGAGATTTTTTTTGTGTGTGTTTTTTTGGGGTCACACCCAGTAGTGTTCAGGGGTTACTCCTGGCTCCATGCTCAGAAATTGCTCCTGGCAGGCACGGGGGCACCATATGGGGATTCGAACCGATGACCTTTTGCATGAAAGGCAAATGCCTTACCTCCATGCTATCTCCCGGGCCCCCAACCAGAGATTATTTAAAAAATGGTAGTATTCAGGGGCCCATGTGATAGCACATCAGGTAGGGCATTGGGTTTGATCCTGGCATTCCATATGGTCTCTGGAGCCTGCCAAGTATGATTTTTGAGCACAGAGTCAGGAGTAATCCCTGAAGAAAAATAAAAAAAAATAACTAAAAGGTAGTATTCATAGCAAGACATATTTGTAACAAAATATAATTATACATTTTTAAAAAATCAGAGAAGAGAATAAATAAGGCAGGAGGTCACATAAAAGAATATGAAAATATTTGGAATATCAGTAAGAGTAAATATCCTTAACTTTTCTCTGAAGACAAAAAGCTCTTCAGGTTGACTGACAAAGCAAAATAAAACTCCCTCTTCTGGAATATCATTGGAGATTGAGAGATTCAGATAAGGCAAGATGAAATGTCCAAACTAGAAAAGAAAGACAAATCATTTTAGCAATCATTAGGAGTAACAGCATTGCTGCCATTCTTCTGAGATTACCGTGTGAGCTGCTGTGGGGAAAGAAATATGGAAAGGATATTGAAATTGAATTTTTAAATTGGGATATAATTACATTCATTTCAGATATACAATAAACATTGTGAAGTGATTACTAAGGTAAATTTGATGAACACCCTTCATCTCACAGCATTACAGCCTTTTTCTTAAAATGAGAACTATTTAAGTCTATCTTTTAAAATGTTACAGGGGCCAGAGAGATAGCACAGCTGTAGGGCATTTGCCTTGCACAAAGCCGATTCAGGGCAGATGGTGTTTCGAATCCCAGTATCCCATATGGTCCCCCGAGCCAGGAACAATTTCTGAGCATAGAGCTAGGAGTTCTTTATATAACTGAAATCCAACTACAAACATGTTTGTAATCATGGTGCTTAAATAAAGATATTATTTTAGCAAAATCAAATTGAAAAAATTAAAAATAATAAAGACAAAGTTTTTAAAAATAAAAATATAAAATGTTACTCATAGGCCAAAGAGAACACAGGAATTTTGTATATTACTTGCCTTGCATATGGTAAATTCTGTTGATTTCTGGAACCACATTTGTTCCTCCAAATACCAGCAGGAGTCACCTTGGAGCACAGAGCCAGGACTAATCCTTGATAGAATCCCAAACCTCACCTACTATCTCCAACCTGGAAAAAAATTACTAAGGTGAATTGAAACACTGATATACTTTTGAATCTTTAGTTACCTTTGAGGGAGATTATTGAATCAAAGAAAATATTAAGTCATTTCCTCTTGCCTTTCATATATAAATTACATCAAATGCCAACAAATAATTTATGGGAAAGGGAAGACCTTCATGGATGGTCTTCATTTTTTAATGGAGAAAGACTGCTGCACTCCAAATTTTTACCCTTTGCAACAAGGACTGTGATGTGAATGTAGACAATGGAGCAGATAGATGGCTGCTGTTTCAGTGTCAATGGCTGCTCTTGAAGCAGAGGCTGTTAAAAGAGATGACCAGATATTATAGGCTTTCTCATGGAAGCGCACAACTGTCTCTGAAATGTCATTGCATAATGACATTAATATTACAAAATATTAATCTTACCTTATTCAAGTCTCTGTTCCTTGGAGAGGCCATCACTTTATCTAAAATGACAGTCCCACTTTTCCCCTGATCTAATTTTCTTCATTGTATTTATTGTTTGGGGATGCAATTTATGGCTGATTGATTTAGTTTGAAGTTGTGGACACCCTAGACTGTAAGATAACAGAAAGTTTCTGTCTTTTTGACACTATTTTATTCTCAGCATCTGGACCACTGCTTGGTGCTTGTTTAGTGGACCCTGAGTAAATGTTTGAGTCAATGACTTCCTAATTCCAAAAGGATCTATTTATTATTTATTATTAACTAATGTCTTTTGAGGACATGATAAACAATTAAGGACAAAATTCTGCCCAAGAGGAAAAGAGATAGACAGCTGGAAATTTGAAGTGTAGATTAGAAGAGTAGAGGAAGAGGAAGAGAGGAAAAATCAAACTAGCTTCAGCTCTGGAACCACAATGAAACAAAAATGGTTCCTTAGAAAACTTCATCTTACCCCACTGGACTGACTGGCTTTGATAGGAACAATCCATGAAGACTTTTTTGGCAAAGTGATTGAAAATATACTTTCTATTCCGATCCTTGCAGTTTTTAATACTGGGACTCACATCATGTTTGAAGCTTCCCCTTTTCATGAGAAAGCTAGGGTTGCAGAGGTACACATTTTTTAAATCTTTATGAGAATTGAATTTTAGTTTAGGATGAATGTTAGATCACACCCTGATTTTACTCAAAACAAAGATGTTTCCCCAACTTCCTCTTTCTTTTCATCTAGTCCTTGAACTTGTAAAAATCTACCAGGATCTCACACAACCCATCTTCTCTTGGTTGGTAAATAAAGTGGTTTCTTTTTGGCTTGGAACTCATAGGGAGACCATGCGATGAGAAGCCAATGACTTCATAACTCTCTTCTGACTGGCTTGGTTTATAAGTTTGTGTGCATGAAGGGATTCCACAATTGGCACCTGGACAGGGACCCAGGGACCCGAGAAGACCCCAACAATGGTAAGTGATTTGATTTTCTGGTGGATAATCATCATTACAGCCTCCTCAAACTGGACTGAATGTGCGTGCCTTTCACTGTAACATGTAGTCCCCTTTTTGAATGACTTCATGTTGCTCTTATCTATCTACCTACATTTCTCACTCTGGATTGTACATTCTCCCTCTCATATGCCCCAACAATGGTGATGAGGTCTCCATCTAAAGACCTTCTCGGGGCTGATTATTTGTCATTCACTACTGGCTCTAAACCAGAGAGATCTCATTCTTCCAAGGATGATGAACCAACTACCATCTCTACAGACTCAAAGTCTGAAAATGGCTCAACCAGAGATAACCTGTGCCCCGAGCCCTGACTCAGGTGGACAAGCCAGTGCTAACAAAGTCCTGGGCATTAAATGACACCAAAGAAGACGTCTTTGTTCACTGGACAGTTATGAAAAGAAAAAATTCCAGAAAGTTTCTGTGTAGTGTTGGAGATGGGAAGACTATGGATTTTGATGTTGTGAAAAGAGAGAGAAAAACTATCTGGACCTGGCAGTGTGCCAGTGAAAGCTAACCTATGTGCTCCCAATTGACAGAGGTTCTGCTAATTCGTCTCCTGGCCTCTTTCAGCTGCCCCAACACCATGGTAGCAGAGATCCCTTCAGGTGGGACAGAAGCAGGCAATGAAGAGGAGAGAGCTGAAGTCTCTAGGCAAAGTCCCAGATGCTGATGCCTACCATCTTTCTTCTAACAATGTGCACTATGTGTAAGGAGCTAGGATGCCCAACCTGCAGTAGTTTATTGAGGCCACTGTTGGGATAGAATCCAAAGAGACAGCCCCATTGGAGGGGGACCAATAACAGGGAGATGAGCAGGTCCTCCAACCCAGATTCCAGCTAGATACCAAATGCCTTTCTGTCCCAGGCAAACTCAGCAGCCTACCATGGGATGATTTTACAGATGAGATACAGTGTTGAAATGTCAGACATATAGTAGTCTCAGAGTTCCTCTCCCCTTTTCCTGATGCTCATTGACAAGATTGCTATATTCAATTGGTGTGTTATGGGGACAATGAGAATCTATACACAGCAGTGCTCAGGGATCATCTTGACAGTACCAGGAATGAACTTGAATGAACATCTGCCAGATGTCAGGCTGACAGATGCTTTGTCTTTATATTTTCTTTCTGGCCTGTGACATGCTCAATGTGTGGAGGACCGTGATGAGTAACTTGTAGTTAATAAAAGTGATTTTTTTTTCTCTTGATTTTTGAGCCACAGCTGGCAGTGCTCAGTAGCTACTCCGGCCTCCTCATTTAGGGATTTCTCCTGGTGATGCTCTGGGGACCATTTGGAATGTTGTGGATCAAACTTGGTTTGGCCATGTGTAAGACTACCCTATTCACTGTACTATTGCTCCAGTCTCAAAAACAAGTGAATTTGTAGGTTAGGATATTTATCATTCTTCAGGCTCAGCATCTTTGAGCTGATTTCTTATGTTTGAGGAATTCGCCACCTAATGCATCTGCGTTTCTTTAAAGCAAAGAAAGAAAGCTTTTTTCCCCACAATCTCCCTCCGTGGCTGTGCCCTAGCTGAGGTTCCCATCATGAGACTTACTCAGAAGCTGGAGAAGGAGACACTACACCAATTCCAGCTACTGAGAGAGACAACAGTGCCTGAGCACCTAGGGAGGTCCCAAGCTCTGCCCAAAGTGGGGTAGGGGGCTGCAGATTGACACACTCAGTTTGTGCTTTGTAACTAGCACCTCACTTCTGTTGTATAATATTTATTTTTAATAATATCTTTATATAAGCACCTGGATTACAAACATGATCGTGATTAGGTTTCAGTCATGTAAAGAGCACCCCCCTTCACCAGTGCAACATTCTGTCATTCTCATATATTTTCATTCTTCACAACTTGAACCAAGAATAGAAATTGCTGTGGCCATTAAAGGTGGTGAGTCAAGATAGGTTCATGGGATGAGGAAAAGCAATACAAAGGAATGAGTGCTTGCTTTGTATGCAGGAAGCCCTGGGTTTGATCTCTGAGCACTGCCAAGAGTGACAGCTCTGCTCAGAGCGAAAAGTGATCCCAAGACAAACCAGCAGCAAACTTCAAGCCATCAAACAACAACAAAAAGATAAACTCATTGCTAGAACAACCTAAATCTGAGCTGCTTAATACACAAGCCAAGTGACCCTCCTCTGAGAAGCAAGCAGAGGCCATGCTTCCTCCAGTTTAAGAGCTGCTGCTGGCTCTTATGGGGTCTCAGGGCCCCCTGCTGGACTCTATCAAGTCCAGACAGTGGTGGAAGTAGGAGTGGGCTCTCCCAAGTATTAGTAGCTATGATGTCTGAATAGGCTGAGGGTGGAAAATAGTGGTGGAGCACAGACTATGTATGTTTGAGGCCTTGGGCTCCATCCCAGGTACCCATCTCTCTACATCCCACCCTCACCCTCTGCCAACTTCAGCAGACAAAAAAAGGCAGCTAAACCAAAATGATATCCTCACATCCCTCACTGGTCACTTAAATTCCCAGGTGGGTGAAAATGTGAACATGAGAATTAAAGGAGATAGAAAGGGAAAGATGATTGCAGTAAGAGGAAAGTGCTGCAGTAGAATTGTCCTAACTCAAGATCTGTGTCTCAGACAGGCAGAAGGAAATTTCCTCCTACAGCAGTAGTGGGGACCTGTCTTCTGCAAGGGAAGTTTGGATATTTCTAACATTATTAATGGCCACACAATATAGGCAGATAGAGTTGGGCAGCTAGGAGATACATCTGTGTCTGTGCCATCATTACCAGGGCCAGACCCCAGGAAGGGCTTTACAAGTTTTCTAAGGTCCATTGTCTCATAGGAAGGGTAAATGGGGATAGAAAGACAAACTGAGGAATTATAAAAAATGTGTGGTATGGCTGGATTGGGAACATACACTTCCCCCTAACCCCCAAGACCTGTAGGCCTACTCTTGGGTGGGGGTTTAGGAGGTTGTTAAGAGAAGGCATTCCTTGTTGTATAAGTAAATGGGCATATGATGATCCAGTGAATGTGAGAACAGAAGTTTTGGCTAAAGCTTGGGTGTGTTGAATTAGTGGCCTTTTGGTCACAGAAGACAACCAGCTAACTAATCAGCTATAAGACAAAGGCTGATCATTTGGAGAATCTATTTGTGACTTTGCCACAGGTAAATAAGGGGCCCATTCATGAGTCTTAAGTTTATAGGGAAGGGTACTTCATTATAGAATATCTTTTCTGAAATATGGAAGGGTGTTTCATGGCCAGTTTGTACAATATTGTCAATGGATTATAGAGAATTATATAAAATGATTATGATAATAGGAATATAAAAAATAATATTCTTACCTAATGAACTGATGCCAGTAATTAACCATTACCTCTCCAATCTGTTTTAATATATCACTGTGCTAAATATTAGGCTGTGTATCCATGACAAATTGCACCAAACATTTAGAAATTAGATCTGTTGTTAAATGATAATAATAATAAACAACTATATTAGTCATCCATAAAGTTTCCTAATATTTGGAAATTTTAATTAAAATTAAAATATAAGGGCTGGAGTGATAGTACAACAGGTAGGGTGTTTGCCTTGCATGGGACTAACCCCGGTTCCATCCTTGGCATCCCATTTAATCCCCTGAAGACTGCTAAGAATATCCCCTGAGCATCACTGTTGCACCCCCCAAAAACCAAACCAAATAAACAAATATTCCATCCTTCTGGAGGATAAGGTCTTTAATTCAATCTAGATGTTTTTAGTTCACAACTTTCAAGGTTTAAAAACTGTTTCTGCGTGAGTCTTAACTAAGCATAAGCTGTTTTTTTACAGCTTAAAGTAAATATGTATATACTTAGATTTCAGAGTTCATTATTTAAGCTTACATTTTAATATTTTTTAGAAACTCATTTTTAAAGTCATTAAAGTCAGTTATTACTTATACTCAGCAGGCTCATTTCAATTCTCAGTATTTAAGCTGCTCTCACAGTTAAAATACCAAAAAAAAAAAAAAAAAAAAAAGGCTTACTTATTCAACATTATGCACCAACAGCAGGAAAAAAACATTTTCATAATTGAAATAGCTTTCAATTTATGTATACAAAACACATTCAACATTAAGGAAATGCCTCCTACCCATCCTATGCATCATAAACAGAGGAATTTCTCTTCCCACACAGAGATAGAGGAAAAAAATTCTACACAGATGGTTTGAGGGAGAAAAGGAGGATGATTTAATGGCCTGCAATTATCAGCCACTTTGATAAATGATGTCTTGGGATTTAGAGATAGTACAGAGGTTAAGGCACTTGCCTTGGGCCAGAGAAATGGTGGAGCAGTAGAGCTCTTGCCTTACACACAGCTGACCTAGTTCTATTCTCAGCACAACATATGGTCCCCTGAGCACTACACGTTATGGTTCAAAACAAAGCAAAAAGGGATTTCTCCTTAACCTGTGTTTATCAATCTTCTTTAGGCACTTCCCACCTGAGGAACTGGTTCTTTTCTTTTGTGTTTCTGTGAATATTTAGTCTCTTTTATTTTTCACAGGAGAAAGGAAGAAGCATATCTAGATACAAAACATATCTAGATACCTCCTGCACACCCCAATATCCAATAGTGTTTTTTGGGTGACACAGTTCCCCTCTCCTCCCAGACACCACATGACAATGGAATAGACATATCTGGGATTAATTTGAAAAGAAAACAAAACAGAGCAAATCTACCAACCAATCTTCCTC
>PVKC010021356.1:0-18385 GCA_004027635.1 Crocidura indochinensis | reverse complement strand
AAATACTGCATAGTAAATGAACTAAACATAGAATAATTAAGAAAAATAATCTGTTGAAAGATTATTAATGTGTATCTTTATCCCTAAGAAATATTTTTAATTGACTATGCAAACTTCAAAGCATCTTTTATTCACTAGCTAGTTTGCAAGTAATACAATGAGATCTGCTTAAAGGAAAATTCTTTTGAAAGTTTTATTTGTTTGGGAAACTTACATTCTATGGAGATTTTCCTTCCTGCTGGAAAACATCTGGATATAAAATGAAAGAAATTAAGTTTTTTCTCATATTTCTAGAATTATTATTCTTCCAGGGAATTTGTTTATTCTCACATGCCCAGATGGAGAGGTAAGGGACTGTGAAGCACATGATACCTCTAGAAATTTCAGAATTCTAAAAGCATTGTTCTACCAATTCTATTATCAGGGCTGATACCTTGTCATACTTGGGTGAGTGTAAATGAGAATGACCAAAGGAATTACCCAAGACAATTAAGTTTGTAGAATTTCCCTTATTTGTCTCACAGGGAGCTTATGAGACTCAAATGAGTTGTGTGTGTAAATGCTTTATAAGCAATAACTATAAATCAGAGCAAGGAATTCATGGCGATGTTTTACATTCACACCATTTACCTATGGTGCTTTGCTCATTTATCTGCAGTCTTGCTAAGATTATAATCTTTTTTTCCCCATTTAGTCAATGAAGAAGCTAAGTCTATGCCAGTTTAAGTCAGAGTTCACCAGGAGCAGATCTGGATGTCATCACTGCTAGTGACCATCTTCCCTGTGATCCTGCTTCCCTCCCAGCCTTTTGTAAAACTAACCTCCTATCATAATGTGATATCTCATAGAATTTCACCAAAGCTGTGTAAGTAGATCAAATCAGTTACCATAAGTTTGCTAGCAGGTAGGGAAAAATAAGAGTATGGAACATAACTAACTACCAATCCAAGAAGCAATTTAACATATTGTTCTTGGGTTCAGTAAGTGATAATCAATGAAAATAGGATGTTTGGGCAGTTGGGAAGCTTCAAGAAAGGCAGAACTGGCCAATTATTAAACATATTTGTAGAGCAGAAAGGACATATGCTCTCCATTCCACTTAGTTTTATAGCTTTTAAAGACTCTTTCTGTTGTGAATATTTGCTTAAAAAACATTCTTTATTCCTCATCCATTCAATAATAATAAAATTAAACCCACTTTTCTCAAGAGGGGAAACAGGCCCATAACTGTGTTTCTTCTAATTCATGTATCAGTTCAAACCTCATGAAAAGGATCATCAAAGTCCTTGCCATAAAAATTATTTCAGAAGTAGACAAGTGACTCAATAAAAGCAATCATATTTTTCCTAATTTTACCTGGTTATGAGAAATGTATTTATTTGGGGCTGCCAGCACCCATCTTGCCAGTTTATGGAGAATTAAATCAAAGAGAGGCATACAAGGAAGAGTTGATAAACTTTATTTCAAGTGCTGACTCAACTCTTCCTGAAGCTATTTGCCAAACATGAATGGCAAACATCCCAGATACTTGAGCAAATTAATATTCCTTAAAAAATTATGAATTAAGCTTCTATCACCTACATCTGTCCTAATTAATATAGATTCATTCTCCTTTTTTCAGTATTATTCGTGATTCAGTTAGATGAATTTTGCCCTATTCCCTCTTAAAAGGAATCCATGTCTCTAGAAAAAGTAGCAGATACAGTAAATATATTAGAGAACTCTATTTTACCTCTGCCAATTGTGTTAAGATATCTGAAGGATTAAACAGGTATATAGATATAAAGAAAAAGACCCTGACTTTAAGTTCAAATGTCCAAATTATTTCTGTGGTCCTAGGAACACCATCCTTGTTTACCAGGAAAGTAAGCCAGACAGATAAAGCAATAAATAGTAGTAAATAAATAGTAGTAAATATATATTGGGAAAATATTAAAATTAAAAAAGAGAGTAAAGAGGAGGTACCAGTACTTGCAACTAACCTCTTTTCCATCTTGTTTCTAGACACAATTCAACTTATAGTTTTCATCCTTCTTATAACCAGATGTGATATGACTAGGCCCATTTAACATAATGTGAACATTAATGCATTTTATTATTAATCCCATAGTTATTTCTGTAAGACTAAAGAAGAGCCCATGGTGGAGACTGGCTTTCAGAAAGTAGGTGAAGGACCTGTTTTTTAGAACTTGAACATAAGGGTTAAATGTGGCATTATTTTTCCTTTTAAAAAAAGGAGCTCCCCTATATTCTGCTGCAGCCAGCAAAATACAAAAATATGACAGAGAGAAATCAGGAATAAATCTGAAGATGGAGCAGAAGATGCCTCAGATATCATCTAACAAATATGAACATGAGCTGTGCATAAGGTCTTTGCTGCTAGAAACCATCATCTCTTCCACTGCTAACTAGTTCTTCTAAAGACACATGAATATTCAAATGGAAAAACCCTCTAAGTAATGATGAAGAAAGAATAATTATGAGGTATACAATATAGAAATCAAAATACATAGGTATAGATCCTAATGATATGATATATATCTATATATAGCATATGAACAATGGAATATTATTTAGCCACAAAAAGGAAGGAAATTTTGCTACTTGCCATGGATGAAACTTAAAGACATAATATGGAGTAAAATAAATTAGGAAATTTATAACAAATTTATAACAAAATGTTATAGACTTTAGTATTTGAAATCTAAAAATTCAAATCCACAGAAATAGAAAACATATTGGTGAAAGATATGAAGTTGGATGTAAAGGATAAGTAAAGATAGTCAAAGACTATAAATTTCTACTCAGAAAAAATAGGCTCTGAGGATGTAATATATATATACAACATGTTGGCTACAGTTATCAAAACTGTATTGTGTATTTGGAAATTTCTAAGAGTAGATATGAAGGGATGTTATCATACAAAAATTGTAACTGTGGGTGATCATGGGATATATTAATTACACTTACTGTGCTAATAATTTTACAATATATACATATATCAAATAAAACTAGAAGGGGACTGAAACAATAGTACAAATAGTAAGGTACTTGCCTTGCAAATGGAACTTATGTATGCCTTCTACTTATTTAGTTATATCTCAGCAAAATTGAGGGAGTAAAGGAAATCCTAATTAAAATGGTGCTAAGCATTAGGACCACCGAAGAAATGAAGTCTCTTTATCTGCAATACAGTTGCACACATAGTGCTTGGGAGCCCTGGAAGCATCTGACATTCCGAGGAAGGTCTCATAAGAGTGACTCTTGCTTAGAAGTCATATTTAAACAAAGGCATGAAAACATTCTGAGAGCGGAGGAACAAGAGCAGAAGTCTGGAAATGAAAAGGAAGAGCATAGAGGTAAAATGACCAGAACTCCTGTATGACTGAAAAACAAACTAATACCCTAAAGTGTTGGTGAGATGGACTACATGAAAATAGAAAATTTTTTCATTCATAAGTTAATATTAGGAATATAGTTAATATGAGGAAAATAGGCCAGATAACAAGAAGAGCAGAAAATCAAGAGAGCACTCATGTGAATAGAGCACCAGGAAGTATTCATTTGATTGACAAACTTTTCTTGAGCCCCTCTCTGGTCTATGCCAGGTATTATTTTTGGGTACTTAGATGCATCAGTGAAAAATCCAACCTTTTAGGGACTGATGTTTTGATTCAGAGATAGGCAAATAACAATAAGAACAATAGACAAGCTATGTAATAAGGTAAATTATAAGCAAAAGAGTAGAGCCAGTAAGGAATAATTGGAGTACTGAGGTTGTGGTTTTAGCTAGGGTGGCAATAACAGGTCCTATTTAGAACTGAAACTTTGGGGGCTGGATAAGTAGTACAGTAGATACAGTATACACAGCTGACTCTGGTTCAGTCCCCAATATCCCACATGTCCTCTATGCTCACCAGAGTGATGCTTGAGGAATGGAGCCAGGAATAAGCCCAGAGTAAGCCCTGAGCACACCAGGTCTGACCCAAAAACAAAAAAGTCAGTGAGGCCAGAATTGATAGTACAGCAGGTAGCATTTGCCTTGCATGCAACCAACCTAGGTTCAAACCCTGGCCAGATAACAAGAAGAGCAGAAAATCAAGAGAGCATTCATTCCCAACAGGAATGATTCCTGAGCACAGAGTCAGGAGTCAGAGTCAGAGTCAGGAGTAACCCTGAGCATCACTGGGTATGGCCAAACAACAACAACAAGAAGCAAACAGAAAAAGAAAAACTGCCATAAGGCCAGCTAGTTTGAATTAAAGTGATCAAGTACAAAGAAAGATGCAGAAGAGATCTACTGATAAAATGTCAGGTTATGTGAGTCTATGGCATGGCTGTTAGGACTTGCTTCTATCCTGAGTTAACTGGAAGCCACACTACACTGATGGGAATGCTACAGCGGAAAGACAAGCAAGATGTCAAAGAAAATGAAGTGCTGCTTGAAAAAATGTTCATTATCACTTATTATTAAGGAAGTTATTGTGAAAATGACAACGAGCTATTACCTCATATCTGCATCAAAAAGTTCATACAAGTGCCAATGAGGATAAAGAGAAAAAAAGTAAATGTTCATTTACTTTTGGTAGGAATCTACCTTGATTCAAATCCTAGGGAGAACAGTATGGAGACTTCTCCAAAATGTCAAAATAGAACCACCATTGGCTCCAGAAATTTCACCCCTCAGTATCTACTAAAAGAGCATAAGACTTTAATTTGTGGGGGAAATGGATTCATAGCTCTGTTCACTGCAGTGCTGTTTATTTACATATACATATATGTATAAATGAACTGTGCTACTCAACTATAGGAAAGATAAAGTCTTGCCTTTTGCTATAACTTGGATAAAACTAAAGGGTGGAATAAGTCGTCAGGAGAAAGAAATATACCAGATGAACTTACTTATAAGTAGTGTAGAGAAACAAAGCACGGGAATAAAGTGTCCAGTGGAAATGAACCCTTACATTGATTCTAAGCACAACACTGAAGTTACCAAGGGATATGCGGTAGAGGAATAACTGTAGTTTGGCAGTGGGAGTGGAAAGGTAATATTGTACTTTAAAGCATAAATGTTTATGCTCTTGTAAGTCAGTGTGCCTCAGGAAAAAAAAGTGCACGTTTATGGAGCAGAGAGATAGCTCAGAGGTCAATATGTTTGCCTTGTATTTGGTAGATATCAGTTCAATTCCTGGAACCGCTTATGGATCCCTGAGCACTGCCCTTGAGAACAGAGGCAAAAAACAGAGGCAAAAGGTCCCTGAGAACCACTAATGTGGCCTAGTCCCCTCTTATTTTCCCCCTCCCCCCAAAAAGTAAGAAAGATCTTTTTAAATTATGTCCTAAGTGGAAAAGAGTGGGAGAGAATGTAGAAGAGCAAAGGGCAGAAGGAAGAAAAGAGAGGGAGTGGCTTCAGTTGGGAACTTGGGGAGTTCATTTGTAGGAAAGGCTGCAAGGCCAAGTATGTGCTGCAGATGGTGGTAAGTGGGTGGATGTGGGAAGGAAACTGTGAACTTTCTCCTCTGATGGCTTCAATTTTCTCAGTGAAGTGGGAAGCAAGGTCATTAGTTGAGAGTGAGTAAGGGGAGAGGAAATTAGTTAACTGAGAGAACGAAAGGACCAGGACCTAATGGAGTGATTGCCTAGCAGCATTAAAGCTAAAAGTTCATGGTCATGAATTTAAAGCAAGGTCTGTGCGTGGCTGTTTTCCTCCAGTCATATTCAGCTGCATGAATTGCAGAGGAAGAGAGTCAGATTTCACCAAGATTGTGGTTTCATTGCACAAGCTTGAGGAAATGAGAGGGATGAGGGGGTTCACATTATAAGGCAGGATGTAATTGCAGGGATTGAGCAGGGGATTTAAGCCCAATAAAGAAAAGACTGAGGACACAGACGTGTGAGGGACAGTGAAAGGTAAAAGAACAAAGAATATGGCCCTGGTGACTAAGGGATTGTTCAGAGTAGGAGCTACAAAGAATTAATTAGAAAAATAGGCCATGAGAACGAAGAGAAGGTACACTTATTATCCAAGATAATAAGAGAACTGACATTGGCAATGACAAGAAGCAGGACTGAAAGACTTGAGGTAGGGCCAAAGAGTTGAAGAAACCACATCCTATCATGGGTGTTTAATGCGATGTTATAACTGTGAGTTTGAAGAAGAAAAAGTTTTCCAGCAGAGGCAGATCATAAAAACTAAAATAAGATAAGGGCCAAACATATAATCTATTATCACCTGTACTTGTAGTAGCATAATCAGAAGATAGAGGATATAGAAATATAGGCAGCAAATGTGGACTCCATTCTCTTTGAAGAACCTCAGGAGAAAGTCAACTATATGTGAGTGTTAGCTGTGGCTACAAACAGAGCTTACTGACAGATCTTTCCCTGGAAATGCAAAATGAAAAGACAAAAATACAAAAGTAAATGACTTCCTTGCCTTAAATCATGCAGATTAGCATGCACACATCTGTACTGTAATACACTGTTGCCAAGACAACTGACAGGTTTGGAAATCCATTCGTTACTCCATTCATTCATCACTTTATTCACTGCCAATGGGCGCCTGCTTCTCTCTCTGAGACTGTGTATTAACTTTAGTTTAGACCAATACCTGACCATTTCAGCCACTGTAAAACTGCAGTCATTTTTGGATTGGCTATTTGCCCATTTGAAGAGGTGGTAGTGAAGAGGACCAGTGTTAATGCATGTGATATAGAAATGAGAAGAACCCAGAGAACCACACATAGTTCTAGCTGAACAACAGGTGGCTTAAAGGAGTGGTTTCAACCTTTTTAATGCCTGCTTCCAGCACTGGTTTGTGGGCCAACAGTTAAAAAATCAATTGCTTTGTGGTCAGATAAATTAGTTCAATGGGCTGGAATACATTGCGTACCCTACCCTCAAGTATCCCCAGGAGTAATCTCCAAACCCTGGGCAGAAGTCTCAAAGGGCACCAACTAGTATGCCCTCCAAGATTTCCACAAAATCCTCCCATAAAACACTGGCTTAAAGAATATAATTATTTTTTAAATGGTATCCTTTTTGGACTTATTGATTATTTAGTTGAGAAAATAGCTAAGGATGAGCAACCTACTTTTATAAAATTTTTAATTAATATGTTTAGTAAATGCAGAAGATGCTAAGGGAAACCAAGGCCTTATATATAGCACTTCAGTTTTCTTATATAAAGTCATATTATAAATAATATTTTAGTAACTAAGACAAAATTTTAGTTACAATTTTAAACTTATATTTGGCATTGTTTGGGTTTAAACTACAAGTCAATAAAGCATTACTTTGCCTAAGGTACTTGTAATAATTTGATGGCTTCAAGATATTCAGTGAAATTATTCTTTAAAATCTATGATAAATACAGTGACAAATACTAAGTCTGTGTCTGGGGTAGGAAAGGAACCCTAAAATTTCAACAGATAAAAATTTCCTTAGTAGACCACATTACCTATCTCCATTTGATTTATAAAAAGGGGTATAAATTGGCCAATATCACACCTGTGCCAGAACCAACATCATAAAGCAGGTATTTGACTCCAATGTTAGTTAAATCAGAGGCAAACTCTACATGTTTCATTTTCTTTGCACACTGTAATCCGTATAGGAGCTTCAGCAACTCCAAAGAGAGTTAACCAAAATAGGTGACCAAAACAAACAGCTAACCAAAATATCTAAGCAAGAACTAAAATGTTAAAATTACATGCATTGTAGTCTTGTTATAGTCATGTGCTTCTCAACCAGGTACCATATGTGCTTTTTTGGGTTCTTAGGGTAGTCCAAGGGAGCTCAGTAAAAATTGCAAAAATGGGGGTCTGCAGCCTGAGACTAGTGGTCCAAATGGTAGGAAAAGAGAGTGAGTCCAGAAAGAAAACAGGGTCATTTTTTTCAATGGCAGGGTCATTGGGAAAAGGTAGAGAGACAATAAGCTAGTCTGATATGTTTCCTTAGATACTCACAGCCTGTTTTTTCACATATATTCACCTCATACAATTATACTTACCAAACAATATTAGGAAATAGACCTTTTAAAAAATTTAGAAGCTTCAGCATTTCATATGTTCCCGTGAGCCTATGTGATCATACCAGAACACAGAGCTAGGATTAAACACTGATAAACTCCAGGTGTGACCCAAAAACAAAATCATGCAGAAGTCAGATATAGTTCAATGTGTTAAGCTCATATTTTGTATGTAAAACTCTTAAATTTGATTCCCCTGATATCATATACTACAATAAGCAAGTTGAATACAACTGAGCATAGCCACCCCCAACAACAAAATGGTGCAAAAGATTTTCTTCCCATCTTTTATGAAGATCCCAAACCACCCAAAGTACATTTCCTTAAACACGTGAGTATTTTCCTGTTCATCTCCAGTAAGTTCTTGGCTCTTGGACAGAACAGAAGCAGCTCACATTCATTACTTCTATGCCACGATGCTTATGTTCCTTCTACCTCTTCTCCTTTAAACTTGTGTTTAAGAAAGCCCATTTGATCATTGTATTCACCTGCTTTCATAAACACAGGCCATTTCCATGCCTTGTCAATTCTCTGTGGGCACTGGAGTTTTATGAATAACAGAAATGGGTCATTAGTCCAATTAAGTCCATGGCCATCTCTCTGGCTTCTATAGGGAAGATGGAGCACAATACATAATTTCAGCTTCTCTTGTGAAGAGTTTCAATCCTACTATGAACTATATCTTTTTACCGGTTTTTAATTTTTTTAACTTGTCCCATTAAACTACAGAACTGGAACATACTTATGAATAGTTTCTTTCTGCCTTTACTTGAGGTGTCCCTGACATAACAAAAACTAGTAATTAACTGGCTCAGAGACTTTTACAATAGCCTCTTCAAATAAGTTCCCAGGTGCAGCATTCTCAGTCTCCACTCCATATTGCTGATATTGCCACAGTGTACCCTCTATTAAACAAGCTATCAAAAACTGGAGAGATAGCATGGAGGTAAGGCGTTTGCCTTGCATGCAGAAGTACGGTGGTTCAAATCCTGGCATCCCATATGATCCCTGAGCCTGCCAGGAACGATTTCTGAGCGCAGAGCTAGGAAGAATCCCTAAACGCTGTTGAGTGTGACCAAAAACAAAAACAAACTGTCAGCTCGTGCCTGCCATACCCTTAGCTCTTCCCTACACTTCCTACTTGAAAATTCTACTTGGAAATGCCCTCCTGTCTCCAACTTCCTGCCACATGAAAAGCATTTCTTATTAGGGTGACACCTACTTTCCATAAACAGCCAGATTCTTCACTCAAAAAATATTTCAACTCAACCAATATCTTGGGACTAGGATGATAGACTCTGTCATCTTGACAGATACTGTCATCTTGATATTGGCTCTCAGAATAAGAGTTTGTCAAACCCCCCACTTTGTGCTACTAGCCTCAGCGGGGACATTAAGAGTTTTTTCTGGGGGCCCAGGAGATAGCATGGAGGTAAGGCGTTTGCCTTTCATGCAAAAGGTCATCGGTTCAAATCCCGGTGCCCCATATGGTCCCCTGTGCCTGCCAGGAGCAACTTCTGAGCATGGAGCCAGGAGTAACCCCTGAGCACAGTCGTGTGTGACCCAAAAACCAAAAAAAAAAAAAAAGAGTTTTTTCTGGAAATAATTTATCTAGTCCAATAAATAAACAAAATGCCTTGTATTTGACCTTCCTACTCCTAAATGTGCCCATTCTAGCCTCAACAACCTTTCCACAAAGAGGCCAAAATGTTTGATGAGAATGTAATCAATGGGTCCCTTCCTGAGGTTTTCGTGGGTCTTAAATGAATCTAAAATTTACTCAAGCAGCACTCTCTGAGCCATGCCTGCTGGCCAGGTTCATCTCTTCCCACTGTGCGCATCAGAGCCAAGTTCATTTCTGCTTCAGGGACTTTGCATCAGCCACTCCTACAGCCTTCAGGGTGATCTCATATGGTTGAATTGCCTTTGCCTTTAGCTTTCAATTCACCTCTTGTGGAAGCCCTTCCCTGCGACAAAGCATATAGCTCATGCGCGCGCGCGTGGGGGCACACACACACACACACACACACACACACACACACACACACACACATCTACACACAATGTTATGTTGAATTCTATAATTCTGTTTTTAAGGACAATCTTTCAATACAATTAATTGTGCTACATTCCACAAATTAACTGTACCTGTTTCACCCACACAATGTAAACCGTTGTTGAGTAGAAACTTCACCTTTTTTTCATTTTCAAATGAAAATGAAAAGCTGCATCTTGTACATAATAAATACTCAGGGAATATCAAGCTTTGTATTTGTGACAGGAGCTGTGCTAGGTAGGCACATTGACCATTATGACCCAGTCTTCGACCTCTTGTCTCTACAGTCTGGAGGAGGATACAGACGGGAAAAATCATTGAAATCCAAGTACACCTGAAATATCAATGATGGGGTCTCAGGTGGGAGTAGAGACATGTCATTGATTTAAGCTACTATGATAACTCTAGGACAGACGAGTGATATTGGGCTTTGGTACTGAGACTGAGTGACCTTGTCCTAAAGTTAAACACCAAAAAACCAAACTGAAAAAAAGGCTGTGGTTCCTGGTTAAATATACCAATCCCGTTACGAACTCACCCTGCTGTGCAAATTTATTAAAGCAGTCTCCAAATAAACAAGTCCTAAAACTAATCAGGAAGTGGAAAAACATAAAAATAATCCCCAGCCCACAACACATACCCATGAAAACAAGAAATAAAGAAAAATGTTCTATATAAAGCCCATGAGGCCAAACTGTCCTCAATTAGTGGTACAGGCTGCCAACTGAAGTCAATGGAGGTCTTGAGTCCAATAATACAAGTAGTATTGGGGATCCACTATGCATTGCATACACTTTTAAGTAATAAATCAGGAATGTCAAGTGGGTGTGTATCAGCCTCAACGACATAGTAATTAAATTGAATAGCGCTGTCTTCCCTACACTTCCATACACTTCCCATGAGATCCACTAGCACTAGTAGTCAAGAAGGTTCAGGGGGGGGGTGGTATGAAGGGGGATGGGTGCATGTGGTATGCATGACACCCCCTGAATTATTATTTAGGTCTTCAGTGCTCCCTTTGGGAGGGAACTCTTTCAACTAGGTCTATGTCCTTCCAGGGTACATCATGATTGGGGAATAGGGAAAAATGGAAACACCCCATCTTCTTGAATAATTATGAATGTCAAGATGGTGACATTTAATAGACCATTAAAACAAGCCCAATGCCCTTATGAGAGCTGGGTCTTGTACAGCTGAAGCGGACCATGAAACTAAGGATAATTTTTTTAAAGGAGATTTGAAATAAGTTTAGAGCTCTCTATCAATGCCACAGCTGACAATTTTGAGCACTTCTTAACAAGTTCAGGAACTATTCTAAGTACTTAACACATATTAACTCATTTATTCCTCACAATAAGCTCATAAGATAAGAAGGCTAATTATCTCCATTTTGTGTTGAAGAATATGAAATGCTAAGAGCATGTGGCTTGTAAGTGGCTGAGCTGAAATTCAAACCCTCAGTCTAGCTTTATTAACCACCTTCTCACCATGCTAGACAAGGCACATGCTGTTCTGTATTTTTCTCATCTGACAAGCCTCCCACCCTTCCTAAAACAGATTCCAATCGCAAGCATGGATCATCTAAATTAAAATGTTTACTTTTGGGAGACTGGAGTGGTAGCACAGTAGTAAGCTGCTCACCTAGGATAGACACAGGTTCGATCCCAACATCCCAGTTGGTCCCCTGAGCCAGGAGCAATTTCAGGGCACAGAACTGGGAGTAACTCTTGAGTGCTGCTGGGTGTGGGTCCCCAAAACAAACAAGCAAACAACTAAGCAAAACAGTCTACTTTTTGGCTCTTGTGTGAATTTGAACAAGTACCTTGACCATTTTAAGTTGATGCTTCCATATCTGAGTAAAAGAGCATCTATATCAGTGTTATGAGAGGTTACCAAGTTCACTGAAGTGTCAGGTGCATAGGAAGCATCTATAAATATTAGTTGCTATCTTGCATAGAGAATTTTAAGCTGGTTGTAGTCATTTAATCTCTTCTCCTACTTACTAGCATTTCGTGTAAAAAATGAAGTAATACCCCCTTTTTTCTCTTTGTTTTCTTTTTTTTACTTTTTCTCTTTTAATTTTATTTATAGCTTCTAGATAGGAGCTCCTATTCATTTTTTTTTTACAGAACCATAGAGCATGAATCATCTTGTTCTACCTCTCATTTCTATGTCCTTCTACAAACTGAGAAAAGAAAAAGAAAGTGGATAGGATACAGGGGCCAAGCGGTCTTAGGCACATTAACTGGAAATAATAAATGGTCAGATCTAAATTCCCAAATCAAAGTTAAGAAGATAGAATCAAGAGACCCAAACTGAACACAAAATGGACCTGTAACACTATCAGTCCTGGGGGCTAAGGGTGGAGGTATGGGATGCATGCTGGGAACTATGATGGAGGGAGATCAACACCAGGGGTATAAATGACTCTAATTTACTGTCATTATGTGCCTGAAATACAACCATGAAAGACTTATAATTTTATATTGGTTTCAATAGTTTTTAACGAACTATAATATATCATGTTTTCTTTACTAATTTTCCATTACACTAACAGTAACAATCAAAATAGTATATTTCTTATAGTAACACCTATCATATATTAGGTTTGTAAGTTATCTCATTTGTGTGGAACAAATGACATAATAAAAAGTGTCAAGATAATCAAATAGGAAAAGAATAGTTTTTTTCAACATTTTATGTCAGAACAACTAAATGTTGGAAAATTGTACATATGCCTTAATATTAGGATGACTATATTCAGATATTTACATGCAAAAGAAAAAAGTACACTCCTGTCTCATGCCATATACAAAAGCATAAATGGATGAAACATTTTAATATAAGAACCAAACTATTCTACTCATACAAGAAAACATGAAAATCTCTATGACCTTAGGTTAAGCAGTAACTTCTTAGATATATCAAAAGTATATGGGTAGATTGGATTTAACAATAATCAAGAGCATCTGTGCTCTGAAGAACACCATCAAGAGTTAAAAGATGAATTACAGAATATGAAAAATGTCTTTAGGAGCTGGAGAAATAGCATAGAGGCAGGGCATTTACCTTGCATGCAGAAGGACGGTAGTTCGAATCCTGGCATCCCATATGGTCCACTGAGCCTGCCAGGAGCGATTTCTGAGAGTAGAGCCAGGAGTAACTCCTGAGTCCTGCCAGGTGTGACCCAAATACAAAAATAGTCTTTAACATAAATATCTGTTCATGAAATTATATCCAATATATATAAAGAACTCTTAAACTCAACAATACAGACAAAATCCAATGAAAAGAGAGTATAGGATTTAATAGCCAATTTTTCAGGATAATATACATATATCCAATAGCTCATGAAAAGATACTCAACATCTTTTCTCAATATGGCATCACTGCACACTTACTAAGATGACAAAAATCTAAAGGATGCTTAGTAAGTGTTCTGGAGGAAGTGAAGAAATCAGAACCCTTATTGACTGAAGCTAAAGCTGAGAGTGGTATAACACTTCGTAAAACAATGAAATCTGTCTTCAGAAAAGTTAAGTTTTGCAATCATCCAACAGTTTTATTCAGGCACATATTCTAGAAAAATGAAGGCATATATTCATATAAAACTTACACACATAACATTTTATATTAGACCAAAATGGAAATAATCCAAATTATAATCAATTATAAATAGAAAAAGATGGTATATTCATATATTGGAGGATTATCAGCAATAAAAGAAATGAAGTGCTGATACATGCTGTAAAATGGATGAATCTTGAAAATATTATGTTAATTACAAGAATTCAGTCACAAAAGACCACACACTGTATGATTTCATTTGTATGAAATGTCTAAGATAGACAAATCCATCGAGACAGAAAGTAATTTAGTGGTTGTCAGGGGTTAGGGAAAAGGGGAAAAGGGAGTGACTGCTAAAAGCATGGATTTCTTTGGGTGGGGAGTGAGGTAAATGTTGTAGAATCCATGCTGATGGTTACACATTCTTTTTTTTTTTTTTTTTTGGTTTTTGGGCCACACCCAGTGGCGCTCAGGGGTTACTCCTGGCTATGCGCTCAGAAGTCGCTCCTGGCGGGCACGGGGGACCATATGGGAACCGGGGGATCGAACCGTGGTCCGTCCAAGGCTAGCGCTGTAAGGCAGGCACCTTACCTGCAGCGCCACCGCCCGGCCCCACACATTCTAAATATACTAAATGCCAGTGCAATCATTTAAAGGGGGTGAGTTTTATAATATGTAAATTATAACTCAATAAATCTGTTATTAAAAACAAAATTCCTCAGTTCTCATGAGCTCAGTCTCAAGTCAGGTTCAGAGCAGGTAACTTGCTCAGAGTCAGGGAGCATGTCCCTCAGAGCTGTTATTTAATCCTCCATACATTTCCACCTACATGCCTTAAGTGCCTCCAAAACTTTGGAAATTAAGGAGGGGACCTTCCTCAACAAAACAAATAAATTAAATTTAATTTAAATTAAAAGAAAAGAAACCGTTTCCAGCTGGCTTAGATCTGGGTCTAATTCAATCCTCATTTTTCCCAAGTTTTTTACTGCTAACTTCATCCTAGGTCCTGGTCAGATGGGAGAGTGGCAACAGATGTGGGAAGCCTCTGAGAAGTCATAAACATAATGTCAGTGTGACAACAGACCCAAGTGTGGCCCTGCGTCTCAGATCGAGAAGCTTATCCTAACAATCGATTGCAATGGCAGAGGTTCAATTCAATTGCTCCCAAATCCCCATCCTTAATCAGGACAGTAGAATGAGGTGCTGGCCTTTCTAGGCCCATCTTTTACATTCACAAGCTTACTTCAAGTAGATGATTCTTTCATCCTTAGTGATTCCCCATTTCGTATCCCTTCTATTTCTAGAAGTTTCTTTAGAAATAGTACCCAACATGTGTTCTTATTATTTATTATACATACATAGTATTTACTTTGTTATAAATTAGAACTATCCGCTGACTTGTCTTCCTCTAGTCTATACCCTCTTCTGCATTTCTTAAAAACTTGTGCTCTGTTCATTTATAAACTCTCCATACCATAGAAACATCCCTTAACTTATTGACAAACTTGTGGTACCATTTCCTGAATGTGTACTGTGTGTCTGGCTCTACACTAGATTTTCAGGTATCTGATCAATTTGCAGTTTCTCAGCCCTATAAAGTAGAGACTTAAAACCGCAATTTACCTGCTACCTGTTAGTGAATAACAGCCCAGTAAATCCCTTTAAGTTTCTTTGATATTTTCTTTTTTTGTTTTGTTTTTGTTTTCGTTTTTTAGGCCATACCTGGTGAGGCTCAGGGGTTTCTCCTAGTTATGCACTCAGAAATCGCTCCTGGCTTGGGGGATTATATGGGATGCCAGGGGATTGACCTGCGGTCCCTCCTAGGCTAGTGCAGGCAACGCAGACGCCTTACTGCTTGTGCCACCACTCCCCCACCCCTTTTTTTGTTGATCAGAGAAAATATTTTTGCTTCTGTCTGACCTTGGTAGAGACACAGGCTATGTTTTCATTGATTTTTATTTGTCTGTACGTACATATTGGGAAAAGGAGAAAGAGAGAGAAAGAGACAGGGAGGGAGACAGAAAGAGAAAGATGGCAGGCAGGGTGGTTCAGGTAAGCGCAATGCACAGTGCCCTGGAATTTTATCATAGTCTATTCCAGGAGTCAGTTGTCTGGATCCCATCTACACTTCAGAAGTCAAGTTTATACAAGTGCATACTTGACAATGACCTTCGTTAGAATGTTTATTACTATACTTTAAAGTAAGAAATAGTGTAATGTTTTTAAAGTCTAAGCATTTTAGCTAAATTCCTTTTCTTTTTGTTTTGGTAGAGGTTGGAATGTTTTTCTATGAGGAGCAGCTATTTTGCTGAGTAAGGGCTATAACTACAATTATAGCTGGCAACAATTTTCTAGAGTTTCAAAAATCACACCAAAGGTAAGACTTCGTTTCTCTGTTCACTTGGCTGGATGGAGAATTAAAAATGTCTTCCTTATAATGTAAGCTCTTTATTTGTTTATTTTGGCCATACCTGATAGTGCTTAGGACTGACTTTACATTCAGGGATTACCCCTAATGAAACTTGAGAAACATGGAATTTCAAGAATTGAACTCAGGTCAGCTGTGTGCAAAGCAAATGCTCTGCCCACTATACTATATCCAGCACTCCAAGTACTTAATTTGGGAATGATATTTTGCTTTGTTTTGGGACCAGACCCAGAAATGCTCTGGGATTTTTCCTTGCTCTGCACTTGGAATCACTTTTAGTGGGACTTTGAAGACCATATGGGATGCCAGTGATCCAACTTGGGTCAGCCACATGCAAGGCAAGAGCCCTGACCACTATACTATTGCTTTGACCCTAGCACTTGATTTTTAAAATCATTCAATCCAGTACTATTGGATACCAAAGCTTTGCTCTTCTTGCTTCCTCCCACCTGGCCTGATTGCCACCTGTTTAGGTTGAATTTTCATATTGTTCCAATGGCTATTGTTAGGGTTTCTGTTTTTGCATCACTTTGGCTATGAAAATTGTATTTATTTTGCTTTCTTTTCCTCTGCTGAGGAGAGCTCTAAAAATGAGACTTATTTTGCCTTGTTGATTCCTCCTTTTTACTTGGACCCTGCATCTTTCTCTTCCATGTTTGGCTACTCTGTCAGACCTAGTCTCATTGCCCATAAAGTATAGTAGTAACACAGTACCTTCATACTAACTATCCTTAGTCTTCCCTTTGCTTAAGAAGAAAAATTAGAAAGTGAAGACAATCCTGAAAGTGAAGGAGTAGGGTATATTAGTCTAGAAAAATCATTTTATTTTAGAAGTTGGATAGAGTAAGCCAATGCCAGCATTCCCCAAACCTCTTCTTGCATATTAAAAATATTTGTTTAAAACTACCTCACTTAATCTGTGGAAATGCAAAGCTCTCTTCTAAATTCATGCTCATTTCATAAGTTTTTTTCATGTTCTTGACTTCATCTTCTTAATTGACCTCAATCCATTCACACGAGCACTGACATAGATGTTTTTCTATTTTCTGTCTATTTTTCTTTGTTTTCTATTTTCTTTCCACAGTCATAATGCAAATCACTGAACCCAAGCAAAAATTCGTAAACAATACTAAAATGCCCAAATATTTTATGCTATCTCTCCCTCCTTTCATCACAGCTCTTCCTCGCTTCCCTTATCATAACCCTGCTAGAGTTAGCTCCACTTATTGAAAGCAACAGTTTCTTTTTGGTACTACAGACCATCCAGACATTTCTTTTTTTTGTTTGTTTGTTTGTTTTTTTGTGGTTTTTGGGTCACACCCGGCAGACATTTCTGCAAGCACGCAAAGCTATTTCTTTAAACAAAGACACTTCTGCCTTCAAAGAAGCTCTGCTGTTGGGACTGGAGCATAGTACAGCAGGTAGGGAGTTTACTTTGCACATGGCCCACTCTGGTTCCATCCCCAGAAACCCATATGGTCTCCACCACCACCAGGAATAATTCCCAAGTGTAAAAACCAAGTGTGACTTAAAAACAAAAACAAAAAACAAAAATAAGCTAAAAGCTCTGCTGATAATAAAAGTGGTAGAATCGTAAAATTTCTTCGCTACCCTGAGAAGTGATAGAGCATTTGCCTCACATGTGTGAGGCCATGGGTCAACCCTTGCTTGGTACTGTCAAAACATAAGAAAAACAAAAACTGGGATGAGATCATATTCGGCTGAGATGTTGATAAGAGCAAAGACCAAGTCCAGTGATAGGAAGGGAATGTACAGGGACAACCTACACTGATAAAAAGTGGATGGAACAAATCTCAAGTAAGGGAGGAAGCAGCATGGTAGAAAAATAGGTATGTCAGGTGGGGCAGCGGGGTAGAGAAAATAAAAACAGAAAGCCTGAGCCGTAGCACAGCGGGAAGGGCATTTGCTTTATATGCAGTGGATCTGGGTTCGATCCTTGGTATCCCCAAGCACCACCAGATGTAATTCCTGAGCACAAATCCAGGAGTCAGCTCTGAGCACTGCTGGGGGTGCTCAAAATATTAAAAAAAAACTCTGAGAAAATAAAAACAGAAAAGTTCAAAGAGAAGAAAAATCTGTGCTTAGAGTTATGCAGAAAGATTCTGGTGACAAAATATTAGAGAGATGAGGGTGACCAAAAAAAAGTCCTCACTTAAGCAGTGAAGACTCACTCTTAGTGTCATTGGAAATCTATGCTTTTATGATGCTGGCACCTGCGCCATGTTTCCAGAGTCAGGGGCAACTCTGCTGCACAGGATTGGATTTCTCAGCCTCTGTGCTTTTG